>BQNB010043817.1:3600-41577 GCA_026074375.1 Tanacetum coccineum | reverse complement strand
TATCTTGTGTTGTTGATCTGAGAAGTAACACGCCCCGGACCCTTATTCCGCTGCGACCCAATTTGGGGGTGTTACAAAAACTCTCAATGTATCTCAGCAAAAATACATACTTACAGAAAAAGAACTTATGGCTGTAGTCTTAGCATTCGATAAATTCCGACCATATCTGATGTTATCTAAAACTATTGTCTACACTCATCACTCCGCTTTAAGACACCTCTTTAAAAAGCAAGATGCTAAGCCACGTCTCATACGTTGGATATTGCTATTGCAAGAATTTAACATAGAAATAAAAGATAAAAAAGGTACAGAAAATGTTGTCGTCGACCACTTATCTCGGATTGAGAATGATGAGACTAGTGACAACGACGATGAAATTGACGATAACTTTCCTGGCAAAACTCTTATGGAAATTAGCACCAAAGACATACCATGGTTCGCAAACTTTACAAACTATTTGGTAGGTGATATTATGCCTAAGGGAATGACGTACCAACAGAATTATAAATTTTTCTTTGACCTTAAAAACTATTTTTGGGAAGATCCTTATCTTTTCTAGAATGTTCAGACGGTAAGATTAGACGTTGTGTCTTCGGACCAGAAACTCATACCATATTAGATCAATGTCACCCGGACCTACCGATAGATATTATGGACCTACAACCACAGCTAAAAAAGTCCTAGATTCAGGCTTTTATTGGTCAATATCATCAAAGAAGCTCATACTTTCATTCGCCTTTATGAGGCATGTCAAAAAAACTAGAAACATATCCAAACATGATGAAATGCCCTTAAACAACATTCAAGTATGCGAAGTTTTTGACATCTGGGGTATAGAGTTCATGGGACCATTCCTGAAATCATATGAATTCGAGTATATTTTAGTCGTTATCGACTATGTATCTAAATGGGCCGAAGCTCAAGCTTTACCAATTAACGATGCTAGAGTTGTTAAATCATTTCTAAAAAACTATTCTATCATTTCGGAATGCCCAAAGCTTTAATGAACGACCGAGGAACTCACTTCTATAATAAAATAATGGAAAAAACTATGAAAATATACAGAGTTACTCATCGTTTTTCTACATCTTATCATCCTCAAACAAGCGGACAAGTTGAAAATACAAACAGAGCCCTAATAAGAATCCTTAAAAAACAGTAAAAGACAATCCTGTTATTTGGTCAAGAAAATTAGATGATGCTCTGTGGGCCTTCAGAACCGCTTACAAAACACCCACCGGAACCACACCTTATAAATTGTTATACGGTAAAAACTGCCACCTACCGTTTGAAATTGAACATCGTGCATACTGGACACTTAAGAACTGTAATCCCGATCTCATCGTGACTGGTGAGAAAATAATATTTCAATTACATGAATTAGATGAATTCCGCCATCAAGCATAGGAAAACTTTCGTCTATACAAAGCAAGAACCAAAGTCTGGAATGATAGAAAATTAAAAATGAGAAAAGAATTCAAAAACAAAACAAAGTGATGTTATTCCGCTTAAAATATAAATTCAAATAGCCAAAACTAAGATCTCGATGGCTTAGACCAGACATTGTAAAACATCTATATCCATCTGGATATGTGGAACTATATGGTAAAGATGGCAAGACATTTATTGTTAACGGCCATCGACTTAAGCTTTATCATGAAGAAAATGATTATAATGACCGAAGGGAAGAAATCTCACCCTTCTTTCCTAAAGAATGAACCTTCAAAGCATGAGTCTAGCTAACAACTCTGAAAAAAATTTAGCGCTTCTCGGGAGGCAACCCGTGCTTTTCCACTCAAGTATGGAGGAAACCCCTTATAATAATAAAAAACCAAAAATATTTTCTTTTTGTGTGTTTTGTTTGTTTATAATTTTTAGGTATTCAAGTCCAAGTAAAGAACAACAAGGGAAGAAAAACAAAGATGCTCTATAATGAATAACTTTCTCGCAGCTACACTCACTTATGCCCAGGAAGTATCGTTTTCCCTTAATTTTCCCTATTTTTATATTTATCAGTTCTTGTAGAATATCTTAATACACACAAGGTATGGATTCAATGTAAAGTTTAGTGAGAGAGAAAGTAAGAAAGAAAATGCAATGTTACTATGTAAAAATGAAATGAACAACCAACACCCTATCCATAGCATGGAAAGGGTATATATATCCTAAATATGGCCGGCTATGGGGCTTTTGTCCATAAGTTTTCCATGGGCTTTCCTAAGCTAGCCTATTAAGGTTCCAAATATTACTTAACAAGCTATCTAATGATATTAATGGAAGTGACCGATACTTTTGTATTCCTAACAATCTCTCCCTAAGGGAGGTCACTCCATTTTACAAAAACTTAAGCCTAGCTTACTATGCTTTGTCTTCAGTCTTATGCTCGCAGACTTGTTTTCTTTACTTCAACTTGTGAACATGTTGTAGTGATCTTTGACTTTAGGTTTGAGCTTGTTCCATATAGCTTGACTTGCAGGTGAACTTAAGCTTCTTTGAGATCATCAACCAAGCATAATCTCTTATCATCATCTTGTGTTCTTGTCGCCGTTTTGTGCACTTGTGACATTTGGACCGACATGCTCATACTTGTTCTTGAAAGCTTGAATAAGACATCTTTCTTGAAAATCTTTAACTATAACACTTCGTCACTTCGAGAAAGCCGTTTGGTGTCAGAGTAACGAAAACTTCTTTGAGATTCTTTGACTTTAACACTTCGTCACTTCAAGAAAGACGTACGGTTCAGAGTAGCGGAAGTCTTAAAACATGTACTTGAGCTTTCATGATGTCTTTACTTTTGTCGATCGAGTATGAGCATGTGGTATTGGCTTTGACTTGTCATTAGGAAACTACTACCACCGTCAGGAAATCTACATAAATAGGTTAGTGATAAACAACATATATGGACGAAAGTGGCTTTGTTACTTCATCAAATACGGTTGTAACAACCACGGTTCCCCGTTGCCTAGTATAAATACTGCCTGTGATCAGGTAGAATTCCGAAGAATCTCCTTGACAGGGTTTCACAGCTGCACTAGCCGTTCTTATTATTAGAGCGTCTCAAAGCAGACAACACGGTAAGAGTAAACCGGTAAGTTACTATCTTCCTGATTAAGCCGTCAATTCGTGTTCAACTTTCCTATGTCCAGATACCCTTGTAAGGCTTCCCATGGACATAAGATTGAAAATTGATTTAGAAAATCAGTTGGTGTGTCAAGATGCAAAAGGTTTTTATGACACACCAATAGTTTTAAATTTACAAAATTCATTCATCAATTCATAAGCTGGACCGAATCGATATCTAGTATCATAAGTTTGATCTGTTTAGGATCTCACAAGTCACCTACCAAGAGCTTGTTTGATGTTGGCTCAAACAGGATTTCCATCTTTACTGTGAAAACTTAAGTATCACTCGGATGTTCTGGCAAAATCACAAGGATAATGCGTAGGACTCTTTATACATATTTCTTGTTTTTCATATTGTGTGAATTAGCAAGCATAATTTTGACAAGTGTCCTAGTGAGATTTATAGATGATCTCTTTTGGCTCTAGACTCAATAGTGCACATTTGGTTTTAGTAATCGGAGGCTGGAGCAGACTGCCACCTTTTCAATACTAACTAACTCGGAGTGAGAAAGTCTATAGAAATGTGTTTAATGTCCGTGAGGAATGAAACATAAATCTTTTGAGAGATTCTGAGTGGCTAGGGAGGGTTATGCATTGCACAACTGGGTCCATGATGTCAGTCTTCAATGTCAGTAATCATCTTTGTAATTTTGACAGTAGATGTATTGACCCAGTTTCTGACTAAGTTTTAATCTCTTAACTTTTTCTTCTAATCTCCAACCCCTTCACGCATACTGAGACTTTATAACTAGTACCTTGTTGGCTTTGTTCCAGTACTAGTTCCATCTCAGTTGGCACTCTTCCCTTATTCTCACTTTTACTCTTTTTTATATCATACCTATGGAATTCTACACTAACTAGTGGAATGTCCCTGGGTAGAATTTCAAAAGAAGAAATAGAGTATATGAGTTTGAGAATAATTCAACTCCTCTGTTTCTGGATGGATCGAGGGAACGTACCTATACCAACTACCTTGTAACTCAAAATAAATTAAATGCCTGGTCGGCATCTTTTGGTATCATTCCAAAGCCTTAAAACCATTTATACTGCTCCCCCTCAACATGTGCATCGATATTCGAAAATGTTTAGCACATGAAGGGAGAAGCTTGCAATTGAGTCATTAAATTAACATCGTTAGTTATATATTTTAATCACATCTTCTCCCCTTATCAAAAATGTCAAATCCCTTGATATTTTAGATATCAATTGATTCAAATATTCATGGTTTCGGGGGAAAAATGTCCAATTATTAACAAGCCAACCCTTTATCCTTACAATTCTTTTTAATTCTTCAACCCCTTCAGCGCTTACCGAGACTTCATAACTAGTGCCTTGTGGAGTTTGTTCTAGTACTAGCTCCATCTCAGTCGGCACTTTTCCCTTATTCTTACTTTTACTCCTTTTTTATATCATACCTATGGACTTCTACACTAACTAGTAGAATATCTCTGGGTAGATCCCTTCGGTTCTGGCTGGATCGTAGGAACGTATACCTATACCTAACCATCTTATAACTCCAAATAATTAAATGCATGGTTGGTCTTTTGGTATCATTCACAGCCTTAACAACCTTTTCAAAGCTCATCATCATCCTTCTTTCTTTCAGCTGCTTGTCAATAGCCTTGATCATTATATGAGCTCTTTTCTTTTCTAGTGAACTCCATCTTCTTTGTGGTAAGTACTCCATTTGGATATTCTTAGTGATGTCATCCAGCGAAGTTCGAAGCCTTGTTAATGTGCCATCGCTGAACTTGTAGAGTTCATCTGAACGCATCAACGTGTTTCTCCCTTGGGTGTCAACATAAATGAATCCTTGAGGGTCTTGATATGGAGTGTATGGGTCCTTTTTCCTAATGCTAGGTCTTGTAGTTTCAGGCTTGGTGACGTTGATCTTCTTCTAGTAACTTTTGACTCCCAGTTAAAGATCTTTGACTCTTTTTTGAATAACCATGCTTCTGGTGACAATTCGTAGTGCTATAGTAAAGTCGAAAACATCCTTGCTTGAGAGATTGGTAAGCCTGTTCTGAACAATAAGGATCAGTGTCTTCGATGTAGCTGATACGAAGTCTTGGGAAGTCGCCTTCCTTGAATGTGTAAAGGCCGTTATCGGCTCTTCGTACTTCAATCTCTCTCAAGTACCCATACCTATGTTTTCTCATTACCTCGACCCGAGTCACTTCCAGAATACGTTTGGTAGAGTACACATCATGAGTGGATTTCAAGCCTCGTGCATACCCATAGAAGGTCTTATGTTGATCTCTCCAATGTGAAATACCCCAAAGTGCATGTTTATCATAGGTGACTTTAACAGGACTCCAAATGTTTCGAACCATGTCTTCAATGCCTAGAAGATCATATTGTGCGGCCTTTATCTTCGTTATGGAAGTCGTATAGGTCATAGTCGAAATTCCTCCTTGCAGATACTTGAGATCGTTGTTGAAGAAGTAGTCAACCGGTACCATTTAACGATTCCCATTCATGACTAAAGGGAGGGATTTGGTAAGATCGAATGGATAATCACCGCCTTCCAGGTTGTCCCAATCAAGTTTTTTTGATAAAGCTTTGTATCATTCTTTAAAGTCATACTCCAACTCAGCATAATTGGTACTTGTGCCTTTGCGAAGTTTAAATGCTGGCCCTAACAGGGTTTCTTGAGTCAGATTAGTGATCTTCAGGCCATTCATGATGTATGCAGAGAAGTCTATAGGAGTGCTCATCAATTCATCAAAGGTTTTTGACAGTTATTAGCTGAAGATGCAAGGGTCATTAACCAGCTTTGAGTTGGTCCTTGTTAAGGAGTCTTGCCAACATTCCAATCAGGATCTGTGGGATCTTCAGGTTGTTTAGGTTTGATAAACCAGTCACATTTAGTTGCAGCCTTTCTCTTGGGTTCTTTATCATTACCCAGATTCTCCTTTTGATCTTGTGGCATATCAGAATCTGCAACCTCAAACTCTGGTTTCTCTGACTGAACAAACTTTCCAAAAGATTTTGATTGAGACTTGGTGCTTTTGGATGAGCCATACGTTGATTCTTTAGTTTTTGGACCTTTTTTGGTTTTGCATCCTTGCTTGTCTTCCTCTTCTTCAACCCTCGGTCTGATCCAGCGGAAAGGTCTTCATCTTTATCTTTATCTTTTTGGCTTCTCTTCAATGAATACACTTTATCATAAGTGGAGAAGAGACTCTTGTAGAGGTCATAATACTTGATCAATCTATCATAGCATTCTCTGTGTTCAGCAACTGTCAGATATGACTGAATTTCATCTATTTTGTCAATAAGAAACTTCTTTAACTCAAATTCTATAAGCAAAGAAGCAGCCTCATATGTAGACTTTGGTTGTGAAGACTCCTTGGCTAGAACAACATGCTCAAGTGACTCAGTAACCATGCTTTTGATCATCGGAGGAGCAAAGTTAGACACTTACTTTGGCAGAATCTAAGGCAGTTGACTCTTGACTTGCTCTGTGATCCTAGCAGTGATTGATGCTGAAAGGTACCTCATGAATTTGTCTCTGGTGGCTCCTAGTCTTGAGTCTAGATGTTTATCAACTAGAGCTGTCACTTAAATGTTGAGAGGATCATTTTTTTTGAATTTAACAACTTCTTTTTCCAATGTTGTGACTCTGATGTTGAATTGGAAGACGGATGCGAAATTTGGAAGTGTAGATAGAGGATTTGTTGCTTCAGTTGTTGGTGGTGGAGTTGGTGTTGATTGTTGCGGTGGAGGAGTAAAGGATGGTAATGATTGTACGATGACAGTAGTGAATATAGGTGAAGATTCAGTGATAACCGAAACAGGTACTGTGAGAAGTGTAGGTGTTTGATCGCTTGGTACCTTATGATGGACATGAACATCCATTGGGGAAACAATTTCTGCATCTGTGTGGGGAATATCTGAGAAATTTAGGAATTTAGATGCCAAGTCAGATGAGTGAGAAGAGCTAGTAACTGGAACTTCAGTCTTCTGTGGAATAGTAAAAAGTGTCATTTAAGCATCGGTACCCTCCTTTTGAATAAACCCTTCATTAGTACTAACTGGTTCATTCAGCCTTATATTCACATCATCGTCAAATTGATTGGTAGTGTAATCCATTCCTTCATCTTCATCTCCTTCAGTTTTATCATCAACATTGGTTTCATCTTCATCATCAATAGAGTTGGACAGGGTTTTAACAAGCTCGCCATTCTTTTCCTCTACATCATCTTCAACGTCTTCTTTATTCTCCTCTTGATTAGATTCGGAACGCGTTTCATTCTCATCAGTTTCATGCTCGAAATCTGACCATTTTTCACTATCAGATTGGGTATTGTCATCACCACTGTCACACTCTTGATTACTGCCTTCACTTCTTGAGTCACGATCATTATTGTTTTCATCTTCATCCCTTCCCCAAGATTCAGCTTCACTTTTAGTTGATTCTTCTTCAGTCAGATCGGAAACCCCTGGTTTCGCACCAGTTCCTTCATTTGTAACAGAAGGTTTGATTTTAGCAGCACTTGGAACAAGTTTGGTAACAGTACCAGAACCACTTGGATGAGTCTTGTGAAAGTCTCTCAAACTCTTCTTGCGAACTTCTTGATACTGAGCTTCTACAGTTAATGCCACTTTAGACGACAAATTAATTCCTTTGCGTTTCTCAACAGTTATCTTTCCCTTCTTCTTAGACAAAGAATTTACAGGATTTTATCTAATGACAACACCTCATGTTGGCGCATTAGTAGACTTCTTTGCTGGTCTCTTAACTCTCTTTGACTTCCTCGTAGGTTCTTCAGGTGAAACTGGGACAGTAGTGAGTTTGGGAGAAGCATGTTTCTTGAACTTTCGTGCCTTCTTTGGAGGTGTAGCTCCTGTAGCATAGCCAAGATAAGTCTTGTAAGCTTTGGATTCCCGCATCCCAAGACTTGTCATAGATTTTGGAAGTTGAGCTCCATAAATTTGAGATTCTTCCTTTAACAGAGACATATATCTCAAAGTGTTTATCAGATAGTCATCTCTGGATGTATGCATGCCAATCTTGTTTCTCTTGGAGACTGTCGTGTCTTTAGCATATAGTTGATTTGGATTTATCCAAGTTATCTATCGTCTTACAAAGGCTAGTCAGATCCTATACCAAGGACCTACATCTGTTGTCTATCTGGTAAGTGAAATCTTCCCAAAGTAGTTTAACATAATTCACATTCTTCTTATAGTACTTTCCCCAAAGGATTTGTGCTCTAGAAAGACGAAGCTTGTTAAGACCAGTTATCTTTCCAGATAGACTTCTATTGATGATAGTGGTAAAAGTTCTCCAAGGTTGATGCATCTGATCAACAACAATATCGGTGATTGTCTTGATTTCCCTAGTATGACCAAGTTCTTTGAAGAAAGACACAATATCTTCATTAGTGGGAAGTTCGTCAAAGTTTTGACCATGAACTCTAGGGCAGATCTAAAAGATGTCTCTGAAGATTTCCAAATTGAGGTCGAATTTCTTCTCCTTGTCCATTCTGAATATGTAGGAATTTTCATACTTGTGGATAGAATCCCAGAATTGGTGCATGTAAACTTCAGGAACATCTGCAGTGATGAGAAATGCGGAATAACACGGAGTGAGAGCAAGAGCATCCAAGACAACTTGAAAAGTGGGCTCTCTCTGTTTCTTTCCAGGATTGAGTCTTCCGTTGCATTTTCTAATCTCAAGCCTTTTCTCCTTAGGGACAAGTTCCATATCAAGTTTGATTTGTTGAGTAGTAACGGAAGACATGATTTAGCTAAGATTAGTCGCATACAGTTCATATACAAACAAATATTTCACTGAAGGATAATCTAGATCATGAAGAATGATTATAGATGCAAGACTGATTTTTACTAGACATTAGACATACACATACTAGGCAAAGAATTGACACACATGACAATTAACATGAAACCGGGAGACACACATAATCATATAACACACTAACTATAGGCAACCTATAGAAATCAAGGCAATCACAAAAGATTTCTAAGGAAAACTAGACCTAAATCAATCACTAAGTGACAAGTTAAGCCATAATTATACTTAGATAAGATTATGTGGTTTGATTAACAATATATAAATTAAATGTATAGTTCTCCTAGAGTAAAACATGTATAATTTGTCTAATGGTTGTGTATAATTCGCCTAATAAAAACATGTATAGTTCGCCTATGTATGAACGTATAGTTCGCCTTTGTTAAACCTATGTATACTTCGCCTGTGTGTATAGTAAGCCTAGGGCCAAGCGTATAGTTCGCCTAAGAACCACACGTATAGTTCACCTAGATAATAGTGCATAGTTCGCCTAGGTAAAGATGTATAGTTCGCCTATAGAGGGACGTATAGTTTGCCTAAGTCTAGGTCGTATAGTTCGCCTGACTAGACTACGTATAGTTCGCCTGACTAGGAAGTGTATAGTTTGCCTAGAGAAAATTTATACCAACATTTTACACCTTATCAAGCATTAATATCCATCTCAACATGATCATATAGCATCTAGGAAGCAGTTTAACATATTTAACCCATGAATTAACCACAACAATCTTGGCTTTTGACTTGTTCGAGTCATATGAATACGAAATCCCAAGATTTTCAAGTTTTTTACATATTAAGATGTTTAAGGACACTCAAATTCACACAAATAATCATTGTAGCAATTCTAAACCTAAACCCATGAACTTTTTCAAGTTCTTGACCATTTAACATTAGTTCGAAATCAAGAATCATTCAAATCACATACATATGTTATCCCCATTTAAAACTATTATAGGTACATGTTCTAGACCCCTTTAGGACCAATACCCCTCAATCAATTTTAGGTTTCATCTACTTTTCAATAAGATGAAATTTCAATCAAATTTTAGGGTTTTTCAAGTGAATAGTCACGATTAGGTCAGATATATAGGTGTTTAAGCATTATAACATGAATACCTCTTGATTAAACGAAGGTTGAACGAGTTCTTGAAGGTCTTAAAAATTAACAATGGTGGTTTTGAGCTTTTGGTTTGAGTCGTGTGAGAGAAAGGGACGATGGGGGTGTTTATGTTTAAAACTTCTGGGTTTTGGCATAAATGCCCCCATGGTTTACTAGAACTTAAATTTTCCTAATAAACTTTTCTTAAGGCATAATTTAGTTTCCCAATTGGCAAAATTAGACCCTAAAGATTAGTTATCAAGAATAAGTCTCACATTTTGCATTAAGACCCTTAAAGGATTAAACATACAACAAATAAAGCCTGATTGAGTTAAAATTAATTAACTCCCCTTTAATTATTCACCCGTTATTGTTTAAAAAACTTTTCCGATTATCACTTGATTAATTATGAAAAAGAGAATTTTAACAGTTTCTCCCCCTCAAATAATGACCCGTTTTCTATTGAAAGAGCTGCAGTCATTATTTGATAGATCAAAATTGTCTAAGAAAATGATTTTCTAATGAAACCGAAAGATGATTATATTTTTATAAAATCAACACCATTAAAAATAAGATTTCTCTTATTTATACACATAAACGCACTGACACGTACACTAATGTAATATAGGAAGCACGGGTTGTGATGCAAAGTAATCACAAGCCTTTGCATGGTCATAAATTAGACCATGACGGAGAATAAATTCCCGTTGTGAAGACAAGTTTTCTTTTTGAAATACTTGCCTTGAAGATGATGACCGGATTGTTATAAAAACTAATAGCAAGCCATTTTTGGCATGTTTTAAAAGCTTTTGAACTTCTGCTCGAACTTCATTTGCAGCCTCATATCATTATTAAATGAAATTTCTAAGGCCATAAATGTTATCGATTTTCAGAAGACATGCCAAAATCCATACTTTTATATTTTTCTGATTTTTTAATTTTGTATTTTGTTTTTATAAAATTTTATAAGAAGTGAAAAATTATTTTGTGTTTTTGTGATTTTATATATACATATTATACATAGGATATAAGAATAGGTACCACCAGTATTCTTCTGCTTCATCTGCCAGTTCTTTCAGAGTCTCAGCAGTAAAACTTCTCATCCGTAGCTTGTCGATAAGGAATTCAATTCTTTCTCGACATAGAGCCTTGGTGAAGATGTCCGCCAACTGGTATTCCGTTCTGACAAAGTAAAGCACGATGACTCCATTCTCTACTTGATCTTTTATAAAGTGATACCTGATGTCAATATGCTTTGATCGAGAATGTTGAACATTATTACAGCATAAGGCAATAGTGCTTTTGTTATCACAGTACATTGGAATTTTATTAAATCCAAGGCCATAGTCGATAAGTTGTGATCTCATCCAAAGGACTTGAGCACAACAGCCGGAAAAGGCTATATATTCAGCTTTCGTACTAGATATTGCAACACTTTTCTACCTTTTTGATGACCAGCTAACAAGTATGTCTCCCAACAATTGCATACTTCCAGATGTACTACGTCTTGTATCTTGACAACCCGCTTGATTAGCATTTGCAAAAGCTGTTAGAGTAATAGCAGAATCCTTCGAATACCATAGTCCGCGATTGACGGTTCCTCTTAGATATTGAAAGATTCTTTTTACAGCATGTAGGTGCTTTTCGGTAGGACGAGCCTGATACCGAGCACACATACAGACAACATATACCATGTTTGGTCTACATGATGTTAGATACATAAGGATGCCAACCATGCCACAATAATGTGTAGGATCAACGGCTTTCCCTTGTGTATCATCCAGTTTGGATTTCTCCACCATTGGAGTATCCACTGGGTCACAAGATTCCATTCCGTATTTCTTAAGTGATTCTAGAGCATATTTTGATTGTTTTAAAAAGATGCCTCTGGGACTCTGTGAAATATGCAGTCCTAGAAAAAAATGATATTTTGCCCATCATCGACATCTTGAATTTTAAACACATTATTTCAGAAAATTTATCATAGAGTTCAGTAGTAGTAGAAGCAAAAATAATATCATCAACATAGATTTATACCATGAGGATATCTTTGCCTTTTTTGCTGATGAACAATGTTGGGTTAACCGTGCCTTTGGAGAATCCTTGGGATAGTAGAAACGATGACAATAGATCATACCACGCGCGTAGAGCCTGTTTTAACCCATATAGAGCTTTCTTCTGTCTGTACACGTGATTAGGATTGTCTGGATCCATAAATCCGTCCGGTTGGCTAACGTAGACTTCTTCATGCAAAATACCATTCAAAAATGCCGTCTTTACATCCATTTGGTAGACGATCATATTCATATGAGCAGCAAACGCGAGAAATATCCGAACAGCTTCTAGTCTAGCCACAGGAGCAAAGGATTCTTCAAAATTAATTTCCGTATCCATTTAAAAAAACAGTGACCATAAGTGCATACGAGTGACGTGTAACACTATACAAGCACACAAGCATGATTGTTTTGTAATTTAGTCACATACAATTAAGCATAAAGTGGCCAAAAGTGTTAATAAGTGTGACCATATGGTGTTTAAAGTGAAGTAAAAGTGTATTTTGTGTGACTATTGTTCATCCAATGGCCACATGAATTTTATGTTTGTGTGGCCTTTTGTAATATTTAGTCACACAAAGCATGTTTGTTTTGGGTATTTAGTCACATACAATTAAGCATAAAGTGGCCAAAAGTGTTAATAAGTGTGACCATATGCTGTTTAAAGTGAAGAAATGTGTATTTTGTGTGACTATTGATCATCCAATGGCCACATGAATTTTATGTTTGTGTGGCCTTTTGTAATATTTAGTCACACAAAGCATGTTTTTTTATATATTTAGTCACATACAATTAAGCATAAAGTGGCCAAAAGTGTTAATATGTGTGACCATATAGTGTTTAAAGTGAAGTAAAAATGTATTTTATGTGACTATTGTTCATCCAATAGCCACATGAATTTTATGTTTGTGTGGCCTTTTGTAATATTTAGTCACACAAAGTATGGTTTTTTAAATTTAGTCACATACAATTAAGGATAAAGTGACCAAAAGTGGTAATAAGTGCAACCATATGCTGTTTAAAGTGAAGAAATGTGTATTTTGTGTGACTATTGATCATCCAATGGCCACATGAATTTTATGTTTGTGTGAGCTTTTGTAATATTTAGTCACGCAAAGCATGTTTTTTTTGTATTTAGTCACATACAATTAGTATTGCATATCATGAAACCTGAATATGAATAAATTATAACTGACAACGAAATAATTTCATATCTTAACATCCAAATGCAATATATATTCATATACAAGTATGTAACCTTCATTTTTTTACAAAAGCCTATATAAACTAGTAGCTAGAGCTATTAATATGAATTTAAGCAAATACTTAAGTCACGGATCAAAAGGAACTGGTATGCTGATCTCTCACTTGTGAGGTTCTTACATGTAAAATTTTCATTCAAATCGTCAGTTGTGCCATGTAGTCTGCAAAGAGAAATGTTTTTTGCAGAGGTAATTCAGTTAGATACATCATCGTACAGTTAACATTTATAGATGTACTAATCTTTCATTATTCAGATTTTGGGTAGATAATACCTTATAAATTTCTTGTACAACAGCAATTAACGTGTTATAAGACTCAAAAAAATCAACAATCAACTGCATAGAGACATCACTAGGAACATTTAGTATAAGAAATGAAGTGATGAACCACAAACTAACCTGAGAAACTAGTCGATGTGTACAAGGTCATAGTTTCTTGAAACTAGATTATGGCTTTGACACCTATCCTGATAATTAGAACATAATAAGACTTGAGTCTTCACATGAAAGGACAAAACCTTCAAAGATCTTTGCTTGCAGTTGTGTAAATATTCCACCAAAAGAGCCTGAAAAGGTTTTGTTTATTTAAACACACTACAATGTAGAAAAGCTAATAACGATAAGACTCATAAGGAATGTACTACAGATCTGGTTGTATAATATACTTGTTAGAACAAAATGGGAAAATTAAGATACACATAAATACTCACCTCTTTGTCAATACTCTCACCAATATTCTGAAGTTCATTTGTCCACTTTAAATTCACCATCCTAATAAGTAATACATCATAGAGATAGTAAATAAATATAAGAATAATATCACATGAACTATGAAACTACATATCAATAATATACCACATTCTAAGAAAAGAATTACTAACACATTCTGATCGCAAAAGAAAAAAATAGCCAATTTTCTTACCTACTGTATGTGATCACCAAATAACATTCTTAAAGACTTGGAACAAAAATTACATACACATTTGATGTTGATGCAGTTACACCTAAAGTTGCAGCAAGTGTTTAGGTTTCAAAAGGAGGCGGTGATAAGGGTTGAGGTACCAACAATGTACAAGGTGGTGTTATTAATAGTGGTGATTGAGCAGTTAATAGTTGTGATTTACCAAATCGACAAGCACTATTCCCTCTCGTTGCTTATGATTGACCCATTACTGCCATGTGATTAATAAAACAATGAGCTTATGTGCATATGTACAATGATGATGGTGACTTTAAGCAAATTCTAACACAATAAAGGCACCTATAACAATTGTTCTGCTAATTCCTTTAGAACCCCAATTTATAGATCATTTATAATCAGTTAAAAGGCTTTAGAATAAAAGATACGTAATTTTGCACCTTGTTCAGATTGGCAATAGAATTCAACTTAGTTTCAGATTGATAATAATCACTCTTCCAAAGTGGGGCTGGTTTAAGTTGCGCCAAAAAAACCTTTTGCCTAAAAAATTCAATCTCTGTAGTCTTTATTTTTCCAAAATACAAACGGGACGACTTTCACACTCATTTCTTTTTTAGCCATACTTTTTTTATTTGAGCCATTAGTAATAAAAGGTAAATCAAATCAATACGTTTGCAATGCGCCACCTATATCACATAGTAAGAGGTAAAATAAGTGTACCTTCAAATAGCATACCAGCATAGGAATGCGATATAGCCTCATAAAACCTGGAGTCAAGAATTTCAAAACGTTAGTCATAATCTCATCTAAGAACCCATACAACTTTTGCATACCTTGGACAAAGGGGAACACATATAATTATTGAAAAAATATTGTTTTGAGTTCATAGTTATGTATTTAAAAACATGAAATTGTGTATTGTTGTAACAATGTAAATTGCGTAGACAACAATTAGAACTTAGGTAAAAAAAGGGGTGAAGAATGACCCATGTTGACCCATTATAAGTTGTTTTGACTTGTTGGTTAACGTGATCATACCTTGTTAGTAAAATATGTGATCACGCTTGCTTCTTGATTTTTCATTGCAGCAGCCTGAATAACAACAAAACAATGATAAAGATTTTAATTGCAAATCAAATAAAGTAGAAACAAATAGCGGCGTTAAAAAATTACAAATAATCAACTGAATCAGTAAGTATACTTGGAACAAAATTATATAAGACAATAACTTTTAACAAAGAGGGAGTTAGATAATCAGTTCAGTATAAGCTATTAGCTGGTGCAAGGCTAACTAACAGGATAAAGTATTAGTTTAGTATCATTGCATTGATGTTGTATGACTTTTTTTACTTTCTTTTTGGTCAGATCAAATTAGACCGCGTGCTTTCGAATAAATTTTTACAGCATTAATGAAAATATTTTATCTAGCTACTCGATAATAAGCAAATTTACAATCATTAATCTCAACAGTAATTTCAAAACTTGAAGAGGTTGCCTAATTATTCTACATGCTATAGTACCTCAAAATTCTAACAGTAATAGAGGAAGTATCCTTTTCGGACGCGTTAGTTGAATTTTACTCCCTCCTTTCGCTTCACCAATAGTCGCAGATCGTCGGACTACTTCTACATTGCCAAGAACGTATTTTCATTGATTAAACAACAAACATACATCCATCCTACAAAAACATTGCGCATAGGCAGTTATCTTTCTACCAACTACCTGTGAGAAAGAGTCTAAGCAGTTCATAGTTCTCATTTGCGTCCATAAAAAGGTTGGACCATAAAAGACGGGCAAAAGAAGCCCAACACCAAAAGGTATTGTCTTGTCGTGTACCATGACGTGTCTTAGAATATAGGAAATAACGCCTCATTAAACCCGAAGTCAACAACCTCCATCCCTTTTTTATTCCCTCTAATCTTCTCCTACATAAGACAAAAAATCAAAAAAAGAATAAGAGGGAGTTTGTTTAAGCCTTAAATCTTAACAACACATACAAACATACAAATGTAGGTATGTAGTTGTTCTATCTTCTTCTATTTTTCTCTTGAATCCAAAATTCAAGATGGCAGCAATGACAAACTCGTTGCAATTAGTTGATTAATAGAACAAAATTCATACATACCATGCCAGCCTGAGCCATGGGCAAGCGCATACCAAGTTGTCCCATCAGCCGAGATAAACCATACAAATGACCTGAATGAACCAAACGAACAACATAGAGTGAATATAGAACTTACAGACACGTGTCATGCTCAAATACCATAGCAAATCTAAACCTGTAAACACATATCAGCCTTCAAAAGCCCCGCAAACTTTTAAAAATAATCAGTCAAACAAAAAGTAGGCAAAATCACCAACTACCAGCTCACACGTTCATGTGGCAGAAATTATGCGAGCGTGAAAGTTAAACATACCTTTGTATCATGGTACTAAATGCTGTAGACATCCAACTTTTCATTTGAAGCATCATGACGAAAAACTACTTCAACACTAAAAAAATAATAGAAAAAAAATCAAAAATTGAATCCTTAGAAAAAGCCCCTAAAATCTACCATAAAACTACGAATATAAGGTAAAATCAGGGTTAGCAAACTCACTTGAAGATCTTTATCATATTCTTTTGATCCCAAATCCTAACTCATATGCTTTCCTAGAAAAAAACACGAAAACGGAAAAAAAATTAAGGCATGCTTAAATTAGTGGTTGATCGTGTAGTAGTACAATTGAGATGTGTCAAATTAAGATGCGGCAAAAAAGGTATGATTAAATTAGGTATGTGGGGAAGCTCTGGAGATAACTACTCACAAAGTGGAACAAAAGAAAATCGAATCTAGAGGTGAAGTGATGACAACTTTGAAATTAGTTAAATGTGAGAAGATGAAGAAAGTGTTATGAGAGAAGATGAACACTATGAAGACCCAGATTTGCTTTTTATGAATATGGCGGGTCTTTGAAATTTTTGGGAAAATTTTAGGAGGGATTTGTTTTTCATTGAAAAGACAAGTTTTTGATAAAAGGTAATGTTTTAAAAACCGGATCTTTAATCGACCCGGTCGAGTCACCGGGTTACCGATTCGACCGCCAGGTCAACCGGTCTTCCACAACAAAAAAATAATAAAATATTTCTAATGATACAAAAAAAATATATATATAAATCATGAATATTTGATATATTGACCCTAAAAACCATATACTAACAAATATAACATGTAAAAAATACAATTATACCGCACGTATATGTAATTAACTTGCTTTATTTGTAAAAAATTATGAAAAAGAACAAAACCCAGCCCGGTTTAGTTTGACCCGTTTTTCGACCAAAAGCGGTTTAACCGGCCGGGTCAAACCGTGTTTCAAAACACTGATAAAAGGTTATTAGATTAAAATCATATATATAAAACTAATAATTTAAATATAAATATTATCTAAACGAACTCGGCTTTGCTAGATATACAAGTCATGTTAAATGGATGAGTCGAGATAATATTAATATACAAGTTATGGTAAACGGATGAGTCGAGTTGACATTAATATACAAGTCAGGTTAAATGGACGAGTCAAGATAGTATTGATATACACGAAATGTTAAACGGATGAGTCAAGATGATATTAGTACACACGTGAGATGTTAAACGGATGAGTTGAGATGGTATTGATATACAACTTATGTTAAACAGATGATTTGAGATGCTATTGTTGTACATGAGATGCTCAAAGGGTGAGTCAAGATGGTATCGTTGTACATTAGATGTTCAACGAATGAGTTTAGATGTTATTGTTCTACATGAAATGTGCAACACATGCATGACCGGTGATACTGGCTAATTCACATGGGCCATGGGTCATGTGCATTAGGTTATCACTGGTCACATTCATTAATAGGTATTTGACATCATATGGGTCATATGCATTTGGTTGTAATTGCTTTGAGTGTCATGTTACGACACATCCATGACTGGTGACAATGGGTAATTAACATGTGTCATGGGTCATGTTCATTGGGTTGTAGTTGCTTATAGTGTCATGTTACGACACATCAATAAATGGTGACAATGGGTAATTAACATGGGTCATGGGTCATGTGCATTGGGTTGTAGTGGCTTATAGTGTAATGGAACCCATGCATGACCGGTGATAATGGCTAATTCACATGGGTCATGGGTCATGTACATTAGGTTATCACAGGTCACTTTCATTAATGGGTATTTGACATCATATGGGTCATATGCATTGGGTTGTAGTGGCTTATAGTGTCATGTTACGACACATTCATGACTGGTGACAATGGGTAATTAACATGGGTCATGGGTCATTTGCATTAGGTTATAACTAGTCACATAAATTAATGGGTATTTAACATCATATGGGTCATATACATTAGGTTGTAGTGGCTTATAGTGTCATGTTATGACCCATACATGATTGGTGACAATGGGTACTTAACATGGGTCATGGGTCATGTGCATTGGGTTGTAGTGGCTTATAGTGTCATGGACCCATGCATTACCGGTGACAATGGCTAATTCACATTGGTCATGGGTCATGTGTATTAGGTTATCATTGGTCACATAAATTTAACCCGTAAGCGTAACCAATAACCTATATCCTTTAACCCGTAATAGTTGACTGACGGTTGTAAAGCGGTCGGTAATAAATTACCGTTTAGAGATAGAATTACTTTAGGAAAAGTAATAACTATTAGTCCGGAGTCGTATCCTCGAAGAGAGTTGAATAGAGATTTACCATTTAGCTTTATAAAATCTAATTAAGCTCTAACATTAATGTCTAGCTTATTTAACCCTTAAACTCCACGCCTTAGAGTAGGGCTGAGCATACGGAACGTTCGACCGGACCGGACCGACCGGACCAGAACGAACGTATTTTGGTCCGGTCCTCGGTCCGGCGTTTTGGACCAATTCGGTCTTCGGTTCGGTCCGATCCAGTCGGTCTTACCAAAAAACTCAAACATTATGCCTTGTAGGACCAGACCGGACCGAAGACCGAACCGGACCAGGCCGACCCGGACCACGTACCATTTTGGTTCGGTCCTCGGTCCAGCATTTTAGACCAATTCGGTCTTGGTCCGGTTCTGTCCGATTTTGGATCGATGCTCACCCCTACCTTAGAGAAAGTGAAGTGAGACAAACACAAAACTGAGCAAATATTAAGCATTAGATAATAAGCAATAAGCTAGCTTAATAATAAGCTAATCTAAAAACTACTATTTTTATTAATTAAAATTGTAAACTTTTTATAAAGTAAAACTATATTTAATAATGAAAACTTTTATTAAAAAAATTTTAGCTTAAAAATAAGCTGCACTGAAAAAGCTTTAAACCAAATAAGCTATAACTTATTTAGTTTTGCTAAATTCAAAATTTTAAAAGTGAAACAAGTTGAAAATAAGTAGAGGGAGAAAAAGCCACGGTTTAATAAGCAGTTTCTATTAGCACTCTTTAAGCTACTAGCCAAAAACAATGAAGCTTAAACTTCTATATTGAAAAGGAAATGCATAACATTAACGAATAGGTTACTTTGGCAAGATGGTAACCCGCTTGACTTCCGTAAGGGAGGTCGCGGGTTCGATTCTCGCTGGGGTGTAACATCCTTTTTTATTTTCTTGTTTTTATTTTTTAAAACCTAAAAGTAGTTTAGGCTTAATAACGTGACCATATGTACCGGTTTTTTGCTACACTTAAATAATGTGTGACAAAACTTGAGTCCATGATTTAGACACATAAACAAATACTTCATGTGACCATATACTGTTTAAAGTGAAGAAATGTGTATTTTGTGTGACTATTGATCATCCAATGGCCACATGAATTTAATGTTTGTGTGACCTTTTCTAATATTTAGTCACACAAATGATGTTTTTTGGGTATTTAGTCACATACAATTAAGCATAAAGTGATCAAAAGTGTTAATAAGTGTGACCATAAGCTGTTTAAAGGGAAGAAATGTGTATTTTGTGTGACTATTGATCATCTAATAGCCATATTAAGTTTATGTTTGTGTGACCTTTTGTAATATTTAGTCAAACAAAGCTTGTTTGTTTTGGGTATTTAGTCACATACAATTAAGCATAAAGTAGCCAAAAGTGTTAATAAGTGTCACCATATGCTGTTTAAAGTGAATAAATGTATATTTTGTGTGACTATTGATCATCCAATGGCCATGGTATGTGTTCAATTACACATACCTTTTACCTTTAAAAACGAGCTAAAATAACCAAAAACGGACTTAAAATGCCAAATATACGCTTGTTTTGCTAATTGTATTGTGCAGGAACGAATATTTAAGAAAAGGACGAAAAACGAAGCCAAAACGACAAAACCGGACTCGGAATGGAAAAGCAGGAAAAGACAAAGTCAAAGTCCAAGCCCAAGCCTGAAAAAGTCAACCCAAGTCAACCCCGACAAATCCAAAAGTCAACATGTGAAGAAATATAAGTTTGAGGGTTAAAATTGCCAAAACCCTAAACTTATATTTAAAGAAGAAAAGAAGAAAAAGAAAAGAAGGGTGCAAACTAACGCCAATTATGCAAAGATATACTCACAAGGGCCTTCTATCACTCTCTCTGTACCTAATCGTTATTAACCACCAAGGACGGTTGATGCAAAGAGTGTTATAACTTTTGGGGACTATTTCTGCCAAGTCCCCAAAAGTTATTTAACCACAAGGACCATGGATGCAATGAAGGTTATAACTATGAGGGGCCATTTGTGCCAATTCCCCAAACACATGCCCTGTCACCCCTAACCCTCTATAACCCTTTTTCCCGCCCAAAACATAGTACAAAATTCACGGGTTTCTCCACCCCCGTTTTACCCTGCAACCCAAACCACCCCATGGATAATCAAATTTCCCCCCCTCCACTATCTTTCCCAGCTGTAAGATTGCCAAGTTGGCAATCCCACATCTCCCAAAGCCTATATCGACGGCTCGGATGGCTTCTAAAGAAACCCAAGGAATTTGAAGGGCTGAGATTCATTGTGACTTTACACACACACAACAAACACAACTCTTTTGTTGTGTCTACAAAGAAACACAAGTAAAGAAGACATGAAAAAGAAGACCCTAGTCGTATTTTCCCTATTTAAGAGAATGTAAAGCCATTTTGGCTATAGTGAGTTTTAAGTTAGTTTTTAGTGTAGTTTTTAAGTAATTCTCAGCGTTTTTAAGTTTAAAGCTTTTTATGTAATTGTACTTCGATTTTAATGAAAATTCAGTAAGTGTTACTTGTGTTCTTAAGCTTCAAGTGTTCTTAAAATCTTTTAAGTTTTCATTTAAGCCATTCTATAATCTGTTTTATAAAATATTTACTTAAAAAACTCTAAAGAGAAAATTTACTGATTTGGATGAAAAAGCAAGGAAGAATGAGCTAAACATGTATGGCTTAATTGGTTTTTCAGCTTAGGTTTCCGCTTATTTATAAGCTAAGGGTAGGGATTTAGAGCTTAAATAGGTCTCAAAAATCCTTTTTGAGCAAAGGATTAAAGGTACTCTTCTTTCAAATTTTTTTTTGCTTATTTTCTGTAGCAAATAAGCTCATTTAGCTTATTTCCTTAGCTTACTACTGTTGTTGTGCTTATTAGTGATAATTTATGTCTAAATATGCTCTTAATGTTTTTAATCTCATTTGTATGCAATTTTAGTTAAAACTGTCAAGTAGTGCTTATTTCTGTCTTAGCTTATTTCCATATTTAAATGCTTATTAATCCTGCTTTTTACTTGTTTATTGTTTAGTGTAGCTTAAGTAGTGTTAGTACTTTAAATACTTCAGTTTAAGTTAGTTTTTATAAGCTTTTAAGTCACTTTCAAAAACATTAAGGGGTGTTTGGGTCAACTTTTAAAACGGGTCAAAACGGTTGTGTGTTTGGGTTGAGGTAATTTAGCTAGTTTAAGTTTAAGTTTTAAGCTTGTTTTAAGCTGTTTTTAAAAGTTTTTAAGGTTGAAAATTGTTTTTCAAAGTTTTTATAAACAACTTTTTAAACTGTGGTGTTTTAAGAAAACAACAAGTGCTTATATTCATAAGCACTTGGGATTTTGAGTTAAGGGTTAAAAAAAGTATGTTTAGTGTGTCTTAAACAAGCTATAACAAACCCTTGGTGTCATTTGACTTTTTGAGTCAAATCCACCAAGTTTGCTTGTAGCAGTTTTAAAAGATTCTAAAAGACTTTTTCACTTTCAAAATTCAGCAGCTTTAAAAGAGTTTTAGAATGTCAAAATTTGTGCACAAGTTGTTTAGCTAGAGTACTTTAGCTGTTTTCACTTTTCTTTCTAATTTAAGCTTATTTGACAGCTTTTAAAAAGCTGTCAAATAAGCCACTTGAGTAGCTTTTAATCTCCTCGGTGCAAAAGGGGAGATTTAAAGCCCCTTTTTCTTAAGCCTTCTAGTGTACTTAAGCCCAATTCTCTTGGCTTATTTTCAAGAGCCTAATAAGCTCTTTTATAACCCCTTAGTTTCAGCTCTTAAAAAGCTTATATTTGAATGGCTTAATTTTAAGCCTCAACTTGCCATTTTGACTCTTTTTTTTTTTTTTGATCAAGCTTTTGTATTAGGTGAGGGAAACAGCTTATTTTTTTTAAACTCTTTCCTTATTTAGCTTATTTCATAAGCTCATTATTGCTCTTAACAACTTATTTAGGGTAGATTGTTAAGATTTTTGCTTATTACTCCTTTTACCTAGCTTATTTGCCCAACACCTTAAGCCATTTGAGCCTTAAGCCTTGTTTTTAGCTTTTTGTCATCATAAGCTGATTTCAGCTTATTTTGTTTTAGTATCTAGCTTTTTAGCTTATCTAGGTTATAGTTAGTCTTTTTAGCTTATTTAATCCAAGTCTTAGCTTAAGTGTCACCATAAGCCCAAAGACTTTATGGCATTTCTACCTTTTAAGCCACTTTAAGCAAAAACTGTCATTTTTAACTGATTTTCAGCTTATTTTTAAGCTTATCAACAAAAAAGTTGTAGTTGACAAATGTGTTAAGGGGGGGGGGGGGGGGGGGGGGGGGGGGGGGGGGGGGGTCCCCAAGAGCTTATCAACTTTGCTTTTTGAATTTTGAAAAAAAAGAGGGAAAGACAAAGTCCTGGGTGACAAGACTACGAGACCACCGGACCTCCTCAGATACGATCCCCCTTTTGTACACACTCTCACCGCTGCGCCCTTGGGACTTTTTCGTTATAGTCCCAAGGGCTCTAATACTTATAGAGGTTTTTGCCTTTTAAGCTTATAAGCTGTTACAGCTTATTTGAGGGCTTATTTATAAGCCAATTTTGTGTTTCTTATTTTTCGTAGATTAGTCATAGTGTAAAGTATTTTTAGTAAAAATTTCAGAATTTTTCGAAGTAGTTTAGTATTTTTTACAATTTAATTTAGTTAAAAGTTTTAAAAATTCATAAAAAATACAAAAATTATCAAAAAAATATTTTTCTTTTTAAAAAAATTTTTATTTAGTCATATAGTTTGTAGGAAAAATTTAAAAATTTTCGTAGGGTTATTTTTACAACTTTTCGTTTTTTAAAGAGCGGTCCGGGTGCGGTTTTTTTGTGTTGACTCGTTTTTGGGTCAAACGAACTCCGTTTTCGGTCTAGTCTTTTTCATTCTTCGTTATTTGTTCCCTAGAGTAGTTTAGAAGCAAAAATTTCTTCGTAGGGTTAATTTTGAAGTTTTTAGGTTTTTCCCCCTTTGTTCGGGATTCGTGCTTTCGTTTTTTAGCTTAATTTCGTAATTTTTAGGATTTTCTTAAACGTTTTTGTTTGTTATTGTTTAATTTGACTTTTCCACACTCTCAAACCAATTCTCTCCTTCAAACTCAAATCTTCGACTGTATCGATTTTCCAGCACAGCCTCATTGGGGAATTAACGACCCGGGAATAGTTTATACTGCTCCTGGCATCATTGATTGTTGATTTTTGTTTTTTTTAGATTATATATATATTTTATTATTTATTATATTATATATATATAGTTTAAAAAGAACTTTAAAAAGTAATCAATTATTGGCGCGTTGCCGGGAGGGCTGGATTCAATTATCTCTACGTTACTATTTGTGATTGAAATTTTGTGCATACAATCAAAATAAAAAAAAACCCAAAAAGTACAAAAATATTTTTCATTTTCTTTTTAGTATAGATTAATCATTTAAAAACTAAAAAAAAAGAAAAAAATCAAAATAAAAAACATATGTCCTTAATTTACAATAAAATTCACAAATTGAGGTAAACAAGCAAATAAAATAATCTCAATTGAGGTATTTGAATCATAATAACTTTCGGTATAACCTTTGTATTTCTTCCATGCTCGAACAAAAGATATAAAAACTTACCTTTGTGTCACTAGCAAGGTAAGGTTACACCTTTAAACGATTAACAAACCTAAGAGAGTATAAAGGCGGTTTGTTCCTAGGAACTACGACCCATAAGGTAAAAGGTTTTTAATAGCTTCACGCTTTCCCATTCCTCCGCTCCTTGTGCGTTTTTCTCTTTTTGAGAATGAGTTACCGAGAGAACTTGTTGATTATAAGGCTTAAGTTGTCTTTATTCGTTCATCGTTCGTTATTTAAACAAATAAATTGTGAATTTACTTTCGATAAACCAAAAACCAAAAAAATTAGTGTAAATTTTTCTTCTTAGTGTATGCACACTCGTTCCCAAACTCGTAATCTTCATAATCAACAACAACAGGCTCCTCCAGCTGTTGTTGAACCTTTCAATTCTTGACAAGATCCTTTTAAAAATCATCCACCTCCTCCTCACCTACGCAACATGGATGATCAATGTACCATGGCTCCAATTGCTCGAAGCACCCACCGAGGGATTACGAAGATGCAACTTGTAGTCCCGAAAATCAAGCTAACTTTTGAGTTGAAGCATATTTAATCAACCCGTTCAAAACCAAGCAGTTCTTTCATCGGAACATGTAACAAAGAAGATCCTCATGCCCACATTCGTTATTTCAACAAGATCACTTCTACGATGAAGTTCCCGAACGTCCCGAGTACGTCGGTAAAGCTTTTGCTTTTCCCATTTTCTCTCGAGGGTGCAGCCCGGATTTGGCTGGAAAAAGAACCCCCTCGATCGATTCAAACATGGGATGATCTTGTTTTCAAACATTCTTCAACAATTTTTCCCTCCTTCCAAACCACAAATCTTCGAAATGAAATCCCGAGATTATATCACAAAGATTTGATGAGACGTTTTAAACAACAAGGGATAGATTTAATGACTTCTTTGGGCATGTTCCCAACATCATGGATTTTCTGATTGCCATCAACTGATACATTCTACTAATGAGCCTTGAACTCTAACGACCAAGATTCGTTAAATTCCGCCGCGGGTGGCAACTTTTTGGACAAAATGCCTCGTGATTGCTAAGAATCATCAAAGCAAGTCCAAAAGTCCGTAATTCACGAGCAATCAAACCCGTTGTTGCTCAAGTGAGTGGAGCACATCCCCCCCGGAATACTCTCCGAAGTTGCTGAGTTAAAAGAATGGTGAAAGCCTTACTCCTTATGACAAGAAAATCAAATCTCCCGCTCCTACTTCTATCAAAGCGTTGAGCAAAGTTATGTTCCTTCTTGTGTTGTGCCATTCCTACCCTCAACTTGTCCAGCCACTTCTGGCAATGTTTATAGAGAATAATATCCGCGAGAAATATGTCTCTCAAGCCCCGCAGCTAATTTCAACCAAGGAAACACCGGTTATCGAGGCCAGATTTCAAATCAAATTTGACCACCTGGTTTTCCTCCCGTTCAAAACCATCAAAATCAAGGAAATAATCAGAATCGTTACAACCAAAACCGAGGGAATTTCAATCAAGCTCCAGCGACCAACCCCGATTCAACTAAGGTCAAATCTATCGACCTCAGGTTGTTCAACCTCCTGCTTATCAAGCTCCCGCCTACCAAGCTCCAGCTCCTCAAATTCAAGGTGTATCAAAGGAAGATTTCCATAGCTACGTAAAAGCAAGATTGCATGATGAGGAAATGCAAACCTCAATGGTCAACATGCAAAATCAATGACCATATCTCACAGACATGCTTTCAAGTTTGTCCGCATTCACAAATACCGCATCCTACTTCGGAACTCTTCCTAGTAACACCGTTACTAACCCGAAAGAGGATCATAAAAGTATTACCACCTTCGATAGTGGTGTTTGATTACAAGGACCCATGATTCCCGTTTACTTCTTCTCTCTCCTAAAGTAATGTAAAAGAAAGAACATATAATTATTAAAAATACCGAGAGTCACAAAGCACCGATGCATCCTACTAACAACGTAAAGCACCGAAGATGATCCCCACCTCCGTTGTCACTATTGTCAATCTATGAATCAATCTCTAGCTCGCAAATACTCCTCAGTTAGTGCTCAAGGTCCTAAACCAAAAAGCACATTCCATTCCTTCAAGAAGAAATGATGAAAGACGTCGAGTGAGACAAAGCAAACGCCCAAATTGAAGAAATTCCATAAATCTTTGGACTTTGATTCTAAATAGCTTTAAGCGGATGCTTGATCTCATGCCGTAAAATTCGCCTCGACTCTATCAAAAACCTTAATCGCAAAACAGGGAAAAGTTGAGTGAATGGGCTAGAACCCCATGAACGAAAATTGCTCAGCCGTCATCCAGAACAAGTTACCAAAGAAACATTTGAGACCCAGTCCGAAAATTTTCTCATCTCATAGTAATTTTCCGAGGATTAATACATGCAACGCATTAGCCGATCTTGTTTCAAGCATAATCATAGCCATATTCCGTCTGGAAAACATTCTCTTCTCTTTCTGAACTAACCCCGACTTGCCATGACGCTGAAATTAGGCGGACCGTTCAATCTCTGAACCAATCTAGGTATCACCTGAAGACGTCTATGTGACGTGGGAAGTTTCCAATTCACTAAAGATTTCGTAGTCGTCGATTTTGAGCCAGACCCCCAGAGTACCCTAATTTCTCCGGGAGGAGTTTCTTAGAAGACACGTCGTCATTAATCGATGTATTACGAAGTGAGATAACCCATCGAGTTGTGCATAGAGCCATTACATTCAATTTGGACCAAACTTCGAGGTACACAGCTGATTACAATCATATGACTGCAAACCGAATTGACGTCATTGATATGGCTTGTGAAGAATTACTCTCAGAATCTTGGTTCTCATGAAGTGATCTCGAGTGGCAATCCACTTCCTTACTATGACCAATCGTCTCTACTCTTCTCCAACCTTAACTCCATTCGGGGACAGAACTTCTCTTTTCCAAAAGCCTGACTCTTTCCTTGCTTTAGAGGATGATCCAACTTCACCGAAGTTGATCCACAGATTTATGACCCAGAATGACATACTTCTCCTCTAAGCAATTCTAAACAGTGAACCACTCCCACCTCTCAAGGAAAAACTTTCCTAACATCGAAAAGATCTTAAGATTTGTGAAGCAAATCATGAAAATTCCTTCCGTAATAGAAGCCCCCTGCGTAGCTTGAACTCAAGGACATTGCCACCTCATTTATGGAATATGCATTTTTTCTTGGAGGGTGACACAAAGTTACCTGCATAATTGCAAAAGACCTAGAAAAATGAGGAAAAGGCAGCTTAAATCGAGGTTCTAAAGTCCACATAAAACATACAAGTGAGCATACGCTTGAAACTTCAGAGATATCAAGGGAATCAACCCACGAATTTTAAAAATACTCACAAAATTCTTCATGGAAAGGACTATGAACCAACGATCAGCATCAAAGTGGAGGTGGAAATCCAAAATCCACGACATACAACAAGAAAGAATGAGATTGAAAAGCTTCTTGACGCCATATTGATTTATCCGACCGTCTGACAGACCATGGGTAATGCCCGTATCCATCGTTGTACCAGAAGAAGGGTGGCATTAACCGTCCGTGAGAAATGATGAAAATGATCTTATACAGACCTCGATTGGTCACAAGGTGGAGAGTTTAGCATCGACTACAGAAAGTTGACATGAGGCTACTCGAAAGGACCACTTCCACATCTCATAGGATCAAATGCTCAGAAAGACTCCAGGAAACCATTCTATTTTCCTCGATGGCTTTTCTGCGGTTTTATTTTTAATTCCAAAGACCCTAAGGATCAAGAAAAGCCGACTTTACTTGCCCATACGGAACATTTGCCTATCGTCGCATCTGCCTTTTGGGTTTTGTTATTTGAGGGGTGGGGGGGGGGGGGGGGGGGGGGGGGGGGGGGGGGGGGGGGGGGGATTGCAATGCACCTGCAGTTCCAATGATGTATGATGGCAATCTTCCACGACATGATCGAAAAAATGATGGAAGTGTTTATGGATGACTTTTCAGTCTTCGGGGATTCTTTCTCTACATGCCTATCCCACTTGGACAAAATGTTGAAACGGTGTGAAGACACCAATTTGGTCCTCAACTGGAGAAAGCCATTCATGAGGTAAAAGAAGCATTGTTTCCTCGACACAAAATCTCTAAATCAGGAATTGAGGTTGATCGAGCTAAAGTTGATGTTATCGCCAAGCTCCCTCACCTGACTACTGTGAAAGGTGTCCCTGAGAAGTTTCTTGGGCACAGCCTGGTTTTACCCGACGATTCATATAGACTTCTCCAAGAGATAGCCTCACCCAATGCCTCATTTGCTTGAAAAAGAGACTCATTGTTCGTCTCTCAAAGAGTGTATCGAATCCTTTAAATACTCTAAAAATAAAATTGACTAGGCTCCATTTTTTTTATTGCTCCCGACTGGACCTTGCCCTTCGAAACCTCATGTGTGATGCAAGTGATTTTTGGGGCAAAAGGGCAGTCCTAGGGCAAACGAAAATAACAAGCATTTCTAAACCATCACTATGCCAGCAAAACCATGACTGATACTCATGCACATTACACTACGACCGAAAAGAATTACTTGCGGTAAGTGTACCTTTTGAGAAGTTTCAGTCCGTATCTTGTTTTGTCTTAGGAGGCATAGTGTATACGACCATTGTCTGCTATAAAAATATCTCTTCGCTAAGAGATCTAAGCCAAGACTAATGCGGTGGAATCCGTTTGCTCCCAGAAATTTGAGTTATCATACGAGACAAAAAAAGGAGCAGAGACAAATCTGGCGCCGATCATCGTCAAGACTTGAGAACCTCATCCAAGATCAAACTCGAGAATAATGAAATCACTGAAACTTTCCCTCTCGAAACTCTTGATCGGTTGCTCTTCGTGCTGATGAGTACCCCATGGTTTGCAGACTCTACAAACTACCATAGCGGGAGACTTCGTTGTCAAGGAATGTCATCCAACATACAAAACAATTTTTCAAAGATGTCAAACACTATTTTTGGGATGACCCTTTCGTTGTTCAAAATCTGTGCTGATCAAATGATCCGGCGGTGTGTGCACGCTATATAGCTCTCGATCTCTATCTCGCAGACATTCTCGAATCTTGGCCACAATGGACCAACAAACCAATCGGGGACATCCAGGTGCAACCTCACCCGCCAAAAAGGAGTCCTTTGATGCCGTTATTCTTTGCCTTGACATAACAAGAACACACGAGTTGGTTAAAAAATTGTTACCTCGTGCCAACGACAAGGAAAAATTCACAAAGGTGATGAATGCCTCAAAATTCCATCCAAGTTTGTGAAATCTTTTGTACGTTTGAGGCAATTCGACTCTATGGGACCCTTCCCATTTTCCAAGGCAACAAATACAATACTTGTGGCTGTCGACTATCTGTCAAGAATGGTTATAATCAAGCGCTCCTACCAACAGACGCCGAGTAGTTTGCAAATTCCTTAAATCTCTCTTTGACCAGTATTTGGTGCTCCCCGTGCCACATAGTGATCGTGGAACATATTTTATGCAATGACCAGTTTGTCAAAGTCATCCTAAATTAAGGAGTCACTCATCGTCTCTCCACCTAGCGTACATCCCAGACAAGTAGCAGGTTGAAGTACAAATCGTGGTTTAAAAAGACATTTTTGCACAAGGACATGGGCGAAAACCCGTGCCTCTTGGTCGGTACAAAGCGAGAGACGCTCTCTGGGCTTACGTCAGCATACAAAACACCCATCGGGTGTACTCCGTACAAGCTTGTATATGGAAAGGCATGTCATCTACCGATTGAGTTAGAGCACAAAGCTTACTGGGCCCTTAAAAATGCAAACTTTGATCTCCAAACAGCGGGTGATCAACGCAAAGTTCAGCTCAATGAATTAAGTGAACCTGCGTATCAAGCCTAAGAAAATTCTTTTGATCGTACAAAGAGAAACACTAAAGAGAAATTTCGTGACGCAAAGATCAAAACCCGTTTTCAACATCGTGAATCAAGTCCTCCTCTTTACTCAAGAATTGAAAATTTTCTCCGGCATTAATTGAAATCCCGTTGGTCAGGACCATTTACCATTGTTCAAGTCTTCCATATGGCACCGTTGAGTTATCTCAGAACTCCGGGCCAAATTTCAAAGTAATATGGTCATCGACAACAAGCACTAATTTGGAGGAGATATCTTGCTAAAGATAATCCCTGACCTCCAAACATTATCCCTAAGACAACTGAATTCAGGGCGAATTGGGTCAAGCTTAGTGACCCCCCTAAACAAGCGCTTCGTGGAGTGGCACCCCATCTTATCTTATTATTCAGATTAAAATATATGCTATTCTATTGAATATCGTGTTTTAGATTGTTGTGAGGAGGCTTTGCGCCTTTTCTTTTCCGTGATGTGTGTTTTGTGCTGTATGTCCATGATGTCGGATTTTGAAGTCTCTCGGCTAATAGTCCTTCGATTCCAACAAGAGCTTCAAACCTCATCTCGATTTGAATCCCGATATCCTAATCTTATCGACAAACGTTTATCTTTAAGCATACTCATAAACGCTTAGTATTTACTATGAACCTTCAAAAAAATCATCGAGGACGCATGTTTCCTTCTAGAATGGGGAGGGTATCTTCATTTGATTTTTGCCTGCGCAGTCCAGTTTCTCACACATCCCTTTTTCACCAAAACTCCAAAAAAAATGAAAAAATTAAAAAAATTTTCAAAAATAAAATAATTAGCTTGTCCACAATTTTGACTTTCCTGCTGGGTAGAATAAGAATAAATTTTGACCCGATCGAGCGTGTTGAGCTCTAGCTTGTTCCTTAATTTAGGCTAAGCGTTCGCGAAAACTCGCGAAGAACGAAAATGATATGCTTAAATATAGTGGGATCTAAACAAGGTATTCTTTTGGAATCTTCAGAAGCTCATGTCTTGTAATTTGTCGCTTCTTTTCTCCCGATAAGATTCTTAACCTGATAAATTCGTGCTACTTTTGGAAATTAAACTTAAATCAATATTTTTTAAGTAGTTTATAGCAAAAACTTTAGACTTAGTTCAAATTTATACTTGAATTTTTCAAAAAGAAGTTTTCCCAATAATATATTAAAAAAAATCTATTAAGAAAAATAGCAAAAATATAATTAATCATAAACTGTGGGATATTGATACAAGGTTTGTAGTGATCTTGCCGGGGCTCACAACCGACATGTACCAGCCTTCTAAAGAAACCCATAGATAATAATTATTCCGAGACTATGAAAAAAAAAAATAGTTTGCTGCATCTTCCGCTCACAACCGTATTTTGCAGCCTTCAAAGGTTGAAGAATTACAATTGGCGTAATAGTTGAGGTTAAGTATAAATACAAAGAACTTCTTTTTGTTAAACTCAAATATGCTTTTAACTTTTGGCTAATAATATTTTATATGCTAATGTGGCTTACAAGAAACTGAGAGTTTTTAAAACCTAAGGTCCGTGAGTACCCCAATACTAGTCATTTGTGGGGTGTCAAAAGCCTGGTCACTTAACCGCAAGGTTGGGATGTGCCGAGACAAAAGTCGCTACATGAGATGATCTCGCCTTCAAACTCATTATTCTCGGGTGGAACGTGAAACATAGAATATTGCAAAACATTGATCCATGATTGAAATTCAAAATAGCACACTACACATTAAGAGCATGTAAATTAGTCAGGGGAGGATGAAAAGTTTACATATTGCAATATGAGTAGTGTTAGCATCTAAAACTCATAATTAATAGGGTTTCGTTTTAAGCTTGGTTTGGAATAAGTGAAAAGTCGGGAACGATGAAATTTATCCTTTTTGGGGCATTCTCGGATCGAAATGCATCTTGTTCTATAACCCTCAAAAGTTATTAATCACAAAGTCAAAAGTTCTAGAAAACTAAAAAATAACAAAAAAATGTAGAATAGGTGTACAATATAAAAATTGGTAAAGACGAGGATTTCAAACTCTTAGTCCTTTAATTTCCTCGAATAAAACACTTAGCTACTTTTCGGAGGTATTAGCGACGAGGGTGTTTCGTATGAGATCTTAGTTTTCCAATGCTTACTTCATAAGCATTGATCGTGAGGATACGGCAAATACCTAAGTATGGGGGATTTTGTAGGTGTCTTAATTACACATACCTTTTATCCATTAAAATGAGCTAAAATAACCAAAAACGACTTAAAATAGCCAATATACGCTGTTTGCTAATTGTATTAATGCAGAACGGATATCTAAAAAAGGACGAAAAAACGAAGCCAAAACCGACAAAACTGGACACGAATGAAAAAGCAGAAAAGACCACTGTCAGTCAAAGTCCAAGCCCAATCCTGAAAAGTCCAACAGAAATCAACCAAAAGGTCAACACCTCAAAGCCAAAAGTCAAGAAATATAAGTTTAGGGACTAAAATTGTAAATCCTAAACTTATATTTATAAAAGAAATTAAGAGAAAAGAAGACAAGGGTGCAAGCTGCCAAATTGGCAAAGTTGTACTACAAGGGCCAAAACTGTCAAGTCTCGAAACTTATATACACCAAGGACGTGTACTGCAAATGTGTATATAACCCTTGGGACTGAAAGTTGCCAAAGTCCCCAAAAGGAGTTTTAAACACAAGGACCATGGATCATCAAACATAACACCATAGGGCTAATGTAGCCTAACCCCTAAACTTCAACCCAAACGTTTGAAAGCACTATAAATCTTCTTCCATTCCCGCTCTAATCCTAAACCCCATGAAACCTGCCTATTGTTTGACTTCGCTCATACAACCAAACCGCTCACGAATCACTCAAACCCACCCACATGGGATTCATTTGGCAATCCAAACCCACCCCAACCAAAAAAGCATCAAAGGTCTATAACTTTCGGCTTGGTAGGCCAAGAAAAACAGGGCCAGGATCATTTGCTTGCTTGCATCTCTCACAACAAGCACACAGCGACATTCTTTGGCTACAAAGAAGCCAAAGAGGCATTAAATAAAAGACAAAAAAATAAAAAAAAAAAAATGAAGACAAAGAAAAAGAAGACCTCGGTCGTATTTCCCTAATTAAATGAATATAAATGCCATTATGTGCATGCGATGTAAAGTTTTAGTAGTTTTTTCATATAGTTCAAGTGTATTTTAAAAGTAGTTTTTAAAAGTTTTAAGTTTTTATTGTACTTCGTACATCGATTTTAAATATGAAAATTCAGTTAAGTGTGTTCTAAATTTCACATTTGTCTTTTAAAAGCTTTTAAGCTCTCTATTTAACATTCATAAAAACCTGTTATTAGAAAAAACTTTAAAGAAACAATTCAAAAACAGAGAAAGGCAAAGTTACTGTTCTAATTAAAGCTATGAAAATATGCTAAAGTGGGAAGGCTTATTGGTTTATGCTCTAGTTTAAGCAATTTATAAGCTTGGGTAGGAGGGTGGGGGAAAACTTAGAGCCTTATAGGTCTTCAAAATCCTTTAATGAACAAAGGAATAAAAGGTAAAATTTTTTATAAATTTCTTTTTCTGTTAGCAAATAAGCATATTTTGGCTTATTTTTTCTTAGCTTTACTACTGTTTTTGTAGCTTATTAGTAGTTATTTATGCTAAAATTTGCTTGTTAGTGCTTTGTCTCAGTTCAATTTATTGCAATTTGTAATAAACTGTCAAGGAGTGCTTTAACTTTCCCTAGCTTATTTCATATCAATTGCTTATTTGTCTTGCTTCTCTGCTTTTTATTGCCCTTAGATTGTTTTACAGTAAGTAGTAGTATTTTCTAGAAATTTTCAACACCTTCCCCCCGGCTTAAATACTTTATAGATTCTTATACAACACTTAAAAACTATAGGGGTGTTTTGGTGGTTAATATGGAAAATGGGTCAAAAATGCTTGTAATGGTTATGGTCATTTAGCTATTTAGCTAAGTGTTGAGCTAAGTTTTAATTGTTTTTAAAAATTTTTAAAAGCTTTAAAATTGCTTTTCCAAAGTTTTCTAAACATCTTTTTAACTGTGAATTTTTAAAAAAAGGCCACAAGTGCTTATTAGATAAGGCAACTTGGATTTTGAGTTAAGGATTTCAAAAAGTTGTGTTTAGAGTGGCAATCAAGCTGTTAAAAACTCTTGGTGTCATTGAACCATGTTAGTGTCCCAAACCACCAAGGTTTTTAAGTGTCAAAATTCTAAAAGCAAAAGCCCTTTTTCACCATCAAAAATCAGCAAGTTTTAATGGTTTTTAAAAGTTCAAAATTGGTGCACAAGTCCATTTCATAGTATACTCAACCTGTTTTAGCTTATTTTCTTATTTTGAGCTTATTTGACAGCTTTTAAAAAGCTGTCAAATAAGCCCCTTGATTTTAGCCTTAATCTCCCCTGGTGCAAAGGGAGACTTTAAGCTCTCTTTTCTTAGCTTTAAGTGTGCTCAGCCCTAACTTTTTTGTCTTATTTTATGCGCCTCAAGCCCTTAGAATAATCCCGCACCCCAGCTTGTTAAATTATCATCCCTTATGCAAATTTATTTTATGGCTTATTTAAGCTAAAAGAACCCCTTTTGACTTGTTTTTTTCATAGCTTAGGAATAGCGATTGCTTATTTTACATCATTTCTGCGACTTATTTAACTATTTAATAAGCTCATTTGCACTTCACTAAAGTCAGCTTATTTTGGTAATGTGTTAGGCTTGTTGCTTACTTATCTCATTGTCATCAGCTTATTTGAGTGCAAACTTACAAGCATTTTGAGCCCTTTAGCTCAACTTTAATACTTCTGTCCACTTTAAGCTAGTTAAGCATACTTAGTGTTAGACTTTTTAGCTTTTAGCTTTTTAGAGTTATCTACGTTATAGTTTATAAGAAGAAAAACTTAGCCCCCCCCCCCCCGTTTTTTAGCTTATTAAGTCCGAAGTAACATATTAGACCTCAAAAGTCTCAAATGTCATAGCTTTTTCTACATAAGCCCTTATAAGAGCAATTATGTCGATCTCTATTAAGCTGTTTTTAAGCTTATTAGAGCTTCTCAAAAAAACTTATAGTTGAGAAAGTGTGTTAAGTCCCCACGAGCTTACAACTTTGTTTTTACAAAGTTTTCGGAAAAAAAGACAAGGGTTGTACCCGGTGAGCAAGACTCGAAAACCCGGTCTCTACCCACGTACACCTCTCTTTGTACAATACACCATAACCGCGCGCCCCTGGGACTTTTCTTGTCATAGTCCCAAGGGCTTAGCAATTCTTATATTACATTTTGGGCTTTAAGCTAATATACTGTAACAGCATATTACGGTCTTATTTTTAAAAGCCAATCTTTTATTTTTCTATTATTTTCGTAGCGGATAGTATAGTATAGAAGAAATTTTTAAGTAAAAAATTTCCAGAATTTTTCGACAGTCATTTAATATATTTTACAATATAATTGTAGTTAAAATTTAAAAATTCATAAAAAATTCAAAATTATCAAAAAATATTTTCTTTTTAGAAAATTTCTTTAGTCCGTCAGTTTAATAGGAAAATTTTTAAATTTTTTTACAACTTTCAGATTTTAAAGAGCGTCCGGGTGCGGTTTTGTAGTTGACTCGTTTTGGTCAAACGAACTCCGTTTTCGTCTAGTCCTTTCATATCTTCGTATTAGTCCCGTATAGTAGTTTAGAAGTTAAAATTCTTCGTAGGTTTAATTTTAAAGAATTTAGGTTTTTCCCCTTGTGTTCGGGATTCGAGCTCCCGTTTTTCAGCTTGATTTCGTAATTTTTAGGATTTTTTAAACGTGTTTGTTTGTTATTGTTTAATTTTGACTTTCCACTCTCTCAAATTCAATTCCTACCTTCAAACTCAAATCTTCAACTGTATCGATTTTCATGCACAGTCCTCATTGTGGAATTAACGACCCTGAATAGTTTATACTGCTCCCTGGCTTACATTATTGATTATGTTTTTTTGTTTTTCTAAATTATATATATTTTATTATTTTATTATATAAAAATAATTAAAAGAAATTTAAAGTAATCACTAACTACATACAATCAACAATTAAACACACAACTGTACAGGTTACAATACCCCGGTATCCAAACCCTAGGATACGTTGTATGTAATCCCTGCAAACAATTAAAAAGTACTAGAAATGTAAATACTGGAAAATAAAAACTACTGCCGAGACATGAGCAATCACGCCGTACTTGAGGTGTTCGATTACGCCGTAAACAAGGTCTGTGAAGACAGACTCACAATAAATTAAAATTCAAAATATAAATGCGATAAACTATTAAAAAACAACCGGTTGTCTCCCGGGAAACATGTTACAGAAACAGTTCTTTAAGTTAGACTAGGCCCTAATTAATCCATGCCAAATGGCACATATAAATTTTTAATAATAAAAATTAATGGCATCCCATTGTGAAAACATTTTTGAATCGTGACTTTGATCATTAAGGAACAATCTTTTATTTTGAAAACTTTATGTTGTATGTCGTTATTTGTCTCAAAGTTTTCATCAAACTCAACGGGAGTGGTATCTTTGCTTATGAAAATAACACTATCCATTGGTTTGACATCAATGTTTTCCGAACACTATTCAATATTGATTTCAACATAGTCATCTACTGGTTCCGGTTTTAAATCATTGGCAGGAATTAATTTATAAGAAGATGAATCCTTGTTATATATAAAAGTATAATCCTCGTCCTCGAAATAGGAAAATGATATGTGAAAATCAATGTCAGATTTAATTGCATTGTAAATACTTATAGTTGGTTCGGAAGAAATATTTTGATTTGATGTCGATGCATCATTGTAGACGATAGCTGGGAAATCTGTTTCAAAATACGTGAAAGAATCAAGATCTTCACAATATACTTTACCGTACGTAGTAGTTTCCCAATTAAACATCTGATCATGCCCTCGAGCCTTATCAGCCATAAGCTGGATGTACTCTTCCATCGTGATGTTGGGGTCGTCCATTACCTCTAATTTATTTGCTACGAAGAAAAAGGTTAAATGGACTAATACGCCATATTCAGTGAACTGAATACGCCGTATTGATGATAAAGTCGAATACGCTGTATTGGTTTAGAAAAATTTTATATGCCGTATCCAAGAAGATGTATACGTCGTATTGAGTATTCGACTCAGAATGTTACAGCAGGTTGTAACAATGCACACAAACATACAATATGCAAAATATACAATGCAAGAAATTAAACACACAAACAAACACACAATTATGCAATTTAAACTAATTTAAAACACTAATAAATAAGAATTAAACAACTTCACTCCCCGGTAACAGCGCCAAAAACCTGATGTGCTGTCATGTAGGGTCAATTATTTGATTATTAAGTTTTAAATTTATATTTAGCCGACAAACCTAAAACAACACTTTAACGAGCAGTATACCCGGTCAAGATGGAGTTCGCGGTAGGTAGAGTGTCGAACACTAAGAGTGGAA
>BQNB010043816.1:25687-45273 GCA_026074375.1 Tanacetum coccineum | reverse complement strand
CAACATTAACTAATTAAAGACCGAAGCTCCATCGTAGAGTGACCGAACTTCCTTGTTAGACTCAATAAATTGAGGCTAACAAATCGTTACAATCCTTTGAAACTAGAAACTCTTTTTCATAAAAATGGCATGTATCGAAGAGATTGCAAAGGATGCAAAGTTTTATAAAATTGAAGATCAATTGCTAGTCTTAATCAGGAGATAAATGGATACTGAGTTGAAGCTTGAGGAGAAGTTTCGAGAGCTATGTGAGGAGGTGTCTAACTTTGTTAAAGAAAGTGAAGACGTGGTACAAGAGCTTGAAAGATTAAGTGGTAACCATGTAGCGAAGGAAACTGTTCGTTTGTTGAGACGTGGACAAAAGCGTGATTTGTATATGATGTCGAGTCTCCAGATGGTGGTGAATGAATCCCATCTTAGTGTTCGTGAGAATCATACCTTTGTTAGTAAGATGAATTTAGGGACACTAGGTTAGGTTTTGGTTGGTATTTGGTTTATGGTGGTTTACTGGTTTAGTTGTTTTTTTGAGTATGTGATTATGGTTGTTACCATATTTTAAGGTTTTCAAATGATTTGTATTGTTTGTTATGTAGTTGATCAAGTAGTAGTCAAAGTATATTTTTTTTAAACTACCTAAATTAACTTGTAAAAGGAAGAATAATCAAATAGCCTCCGTTGGTCCCTAGAAGGAAGGATAATCAAATATCCCTCGTTGGTCCCTAACCTGAGTTATTGTAACCCAAATTGACTTGTAAAAGTCAAACTTATCGATACATCAACATACAAAAGTAGTCAATGCTGAAGAATAACATAAAACTATACAATGCTAATGAAGTCAAGATTTAATGATATTACTTTATTGTCAATAACATACAGAAAATGGACGCAACTGTAATTCTTTGCAAATGGATACAACTAGTGGTAGTGTAAGCAACTCTCCTGTTTGGCCGATTGTTGGTATTGTTTTGGTTTAAAAGTTCCAATCCATGTTTAATTGTCGTTTTTATGCATTATTCTTTTGAGAGGGTCTATTATTTAGTTCAGTTTTTTAATATTTATAGATGACAACGGCCCCGTGGATATGAACGCTATGATGGATAACCTAGAAGACATGATATCGACTCTAGAAAAGGTCTTTGCCTATCTAAAAAATAAGAAGATGCTTCAAAGAAAGGAAAACAAACCAAGCGAAGGTAACAGATATTCTGATGTATCTTGTGGAATGAATAGCTTGATTTATTGATGAAGTAGAAGTAATTGTTCCTTTATCGCCCCTAAAAGTGGACCTTTAGGTACCATATTCCTAGTACCTCTAGTTACAAATAGGTTGTTAACCAAACATTTTTTATTTATAGAAAGCATTATCATTTTATCTGATACAAGTTCTGATGAAACACCTTTTTTTGATGATACAACTTATGATGATCCTAGTAGTGATGAAACTTATTATGATGATTCAACCAAGAAACCAAAAACAACTGATAAGAAAGGCCCAACAAAAGAGTTGCTTGACTGGTATGATGATACAACCGATGAGAACATTGCAAAATTTAAAGTTATAGCTAAATCAAAAGGTTCCACCTCCAAGCCAAAAAAGGTTATAGCTCATAAAGTTGTAACCCAAAAGGTTCAAACTAAACCATTTCTGGCTAAAATCCCTGTTCCAATAAGGAATTGCGTATCAGGCCTTGTAGCAGCTCATACATGTGCCTGTATTGGTAATAAAACCTTTGGAATAAGAAAAACAAAAGATGCAATAGTTGCAGTTTAAGACAAAAAGGGAAAAAGCAAGGTTCAAACAAGAGGAAATGTTGTTGTTCAAGTTAACAATAGACGTTGTAAAAAGTGAGATGTTTGTTTGTGTTTAATAGTAGTAATTGAAAAATAATGAATTTGTTACCTTTAAGGTTTGTTTGATCATACATTGATGATAGTTGATCGAACAGTTTATGTTCAAGCATATAATATTTTGCTAATGCATCTTATGTTCACTTTAATAATGTTGCTTGAATGTGAGTACCTACTTATGAACTATTGTGGTAAAACCTTATTCAACATTGTATACTATTAAATGTTGAAGTAATATGTTTTAATAAGTTTTACTATTACAAGTCAATTTGGGTGGTGTCTAAAATAATACCAGTTTACCGTCTTTTAAGGATAGAGACCAACGGTGATAGTTTATTTGTTAGAGTTTGACTTGGCTAAGTGGCATTTGACTTTAAAATTTACCCTACTTGAAAAATACTTTAATTGCAAATTGCGTCCCTGCAATTTTGGTCTTAGCTTGTCCTCTTGTATTACCTATTTAATGATGTCTCGGATTTTATGTGTTCCCAAAGTGCCTTTTCCACCCGATTTTGTATGTTCCCAAACTGCTTTAACTCACTATTTCTATTCCATTTTAACAATTCCGGCAACAACTTCATAAAATCACTACATATCAAAGATGATGTCACAAAATCGCAACACATATGATCGAGAAAACTTTGCACAACCACATGCAGTCCTTACAAATGAAGACCTTTTGACTAAAATATTAATTTGATAAACTATTCTTTTGTATTCATCTATTTACAACCGTATCAAAACAATGGCTAAGAATTCTCACTTACCATGTTTTCACCCTTAACTACAGCAAAATCCCTAACCTTGATCCTCCTGTGGTCTTTTTCTTAATCACCGTAGAAGGTTATTTAAATGTGATTTTGTGTCGTTAGATTCTAGACTTGAGTCAAGAAAATCCGCTATGGATAACTCCTTCACTCTTGGCTCCACTGAGGAAGCTGATAATGTTAAGATCTTGCAATCTTGCAATGATTTGCTAATCTTGCAATGGTTTGCTTTTGTGTAGTGGTTCGGTGTCGCCTGCTTTTGATTACGTATATAATCCATGCACTAATCTGTTTAAAAGGCTTCCGCAACCAGAAAACTCGCATGATGATTCACATTTTCACTTAAGTGTTGTATTGAGATGACCTTTGATCCTAGAAAATCACTTGACTACAAAGTGGTGCAAGTTGTTGCACGCCCAAATTTTGACCTTGAAATTCAGTTTACTCTTCAGAGACAGGCAATTAGAGCTTGTACATGAACCGGTTTATTGATGCGGTTGTCGTTAGACTTCAACAAGAAGTTTTACAACTCCTTAGGCAGAGCACCTAACAGTTGTAGTGTAGCAAGGCAAGACTCGGGGGTTGTTATTGTTCTCTAGGGGAATAGGTTGGGAAGGCTCGAACAGAATCTAACAGAGGTCTAAGGGGTTGAGAGAAGATTCTTTTTTTATTTTTATGTTTTTATAAAAGCAGGTAAAAATCATAGTTTGATAGGTTGGTTGGTTTTAGCTAATTAAATTAATTACAAATCTAAACTACTTTGGTGATAACTATATGGTAAACGAACATATGTACTTAATCATGCATTACTCCTTATTATGTTTCTCCAAATTATGTTGCTTTGTCACCCTTGTAATGATCTGTGTAAGTATTTCCTAAGTCGTGAACGAATTACACGAACCCGCCGTCTATGTAATATTCCGTTATGGCAACGTACAAATAAGGTAGTATGAAGACTATTACAAGGCCCCTAAGATTACATTACATGCAATTAAAACACTTAAGATGGATCAACCATATTAGGGGTAAGGTAGGATGAAGACCGTTACCGATGGTATCCTTTCTACACACTCACGTTTCCCTAGACGTCTATGCCAATTTAATATCTTATGGCTAGTTTTCTAAAGCCTAACGCGCACATCCATTACAAGAAGCAACATAATAAAGATCTACATAATAAGTTTCATGCAATCATAAGTAAATACTAATGGATCTAGCCGGACATATTGTAAGGAAGTAAAGAACATAAATCAATGAAACAACACATAGACATATTGAATGATAAAAGATAAAGGATCTCACTTGATTAGAGCATGAGTTTATAGCAGATACAAGAGGGTTTTGACACACTAAAAACGGCCTAAGTAGCAGCCAAATTCGTCATCTAAAACTAAGGTTCCAATCCCAAAAGTTACACACTTAAAAACCCTAAAAACTGTGGGTATATATAGAAAAGAAGTCGCGACGGCGTCGCAAGGTTTCTGACACCGTCGCTTCGACTAATCTTCAAGGGTTTCTTTTGAGGCGGCTACGTTTTGACGCCGTCGTAAGGGTCCTGACGCCGTCGCTTGTAAGATATGACAGCGTTGCTAGGAATTGCGACGCCGTCTCGAGGCACTATACATAATTCAAGAGACTTCGGTGTAGAGTCGTAGTCTTGTCCGTTTATTCTCCAACTGAGCCTAAGTCACGTGTATTTCCTTCAAAAGCCATCCAAATGCTAAGAACTCAAAAACAAATGTTTAAGTATATAATTTGGGCATAAAAGCATGATTTAGGGGGTTAAATGACCCCTAAAAAGCGTATAAAATGACACCTCATTAAATACTCCTACACTTAGGATTTGCTTGTCCTCAAGCAAATGAGCTTTTCTACCTAGACAATAGCAATATTAGGGGCATTTAACCTACTCTTTAAAAGCACTTTATGACACAACCTTCTAGACCTCGTAATTAAAAGCACGGAAATTATATACTAGCACCTTACATTAATGTTTGGATTCTCTCTTTCTCTCGGGTGTATAATGAATTATAACAATATGGAAAACGGGAAAATTAACACTCATTACCTGTCATAGCATACAAATTACTATAGGCTTGCTAAAGGATCAAACCTCCACCACTAGGCGCAAGTACTAGAAATTACTATCAAAGAGGGCTTTAAAGGGTTGTGATGTATAGGGTGTAGGTTAAACAGCAGTAGCAATGGATGGTAGATACACGGGTGGTGACAAGTTAATTAACTACAAGAATACATGCTGAGGCGTTGCTAAGCCAAGACTTGACTACTTTACTGATGGACAACGAACTAAAACATACAATGTCTACATCAATCTCTTTCTTTTTCTTTTCTGTTTTTCTCTCTCTCTCTTTTTTTTGAAGATAAAAGATAATACATAACTTGGGGTTTATAACACACCCATACACTTGAGTTTTTGCTAACTCATTACAATTTACTAATCTAATGACCCGAATTGAAAGGATCAACAAACATGGAGCGTATTAAGCTCTATTAGGGGTAACATGTGACTTCTTCCCTAATTCTTCATAAGATAAAAACTAATATAATTCTCAATCGTCCCAAAACTGTATTTACTAGAATAAATAACTCGACTTAGCAACTATGTACTCCTGTAATAATTAACTGGGTTTACAATAATGTACTAAAATCGAGTACATACAAGGTAGGCTAAAGCGATTTGGGTGTAACAATTGGTTCAAAGGTGACAATGCTCTTCATTAATAATCTGGAATCCACAAGAAAATTACGAGAACTGTGAAAAGGATAGACTCGGAGGGGTATACTAGTGGTATCCTGCACTAAAAATAAGTATATGGCAAGGGTGTGGGATAGTTATATGATCGAGGTGACCATCATAACAATTACAGGTTTAAAACATGGGTTATCCTAGTGCTCTTATCATTTAGCAAATCCTAATTCTCACTATGCGATCTCGAGATGCATCACAAAAACAAGTTCTAGAATTTAATACACTACCAGTACACTCATATAATTTTAAACCGATATCAATGCTCTAGAAAAGACGACGAAACCACATATACACATCCATAATGATGGAATAGATACACATGATTACTCACTCCTTAACTCGAGAAAGCTAAAGGTAAAATTATCTTGGGTATCAAAAATGGATACCCAAATTCCTATAGATCTAAAGGCGAGCCTCATATTTTTGGGATGGAATTTGAGGGTTTTTGTGCTAGTCATATAAATTCCTATCCATGAGACGCTAATAACACTCGGTTTTCGTCGGTATGTGTCATAATTTTGTTTTTAAAATTTTGGTTAAAATTACCGTCTATGCATTGTTTCGATATATTACTCGTGATTTTAAGGACAAAGCAAATGACAATTGAAGGAATAGTTTCTAAGGCTTATTTCCCTCATACACTTAAGTTGAACATTGTCCCTAATGTTATTAAAAGTACCCATAAAACGAATAAAGAGAAAAGAAAACAAGTAAAAAAAACTAGTACTCCCCTGGTTTGCTCAATAATGGAGAAGAAACATGCGATAGTTGGTTAAATCATCTTTCAAGAATCATCCTCCTGACACTTCCTAAGAACTTTCAGGTTTCTTCTCATCAAATATAACCTGTAAATTAAAGACAAAGACAACTACACCTGGCATAAAATTGGCGGGATAATGATATATACAACAAAACTTTTAGGGTTGACTCTATGAAAGCAGTAAAGATATGATACATGATGATATAATCAAGGTTTCTGCAGGCTTATAAGAAAATTACAAATTTTGGATATTGTACAAATCATTTTTCAAAAATAATAATTTTTTTTCAAAATTTCACAGGTCTGGAGGCACGACGCCGTCAAGAAAACTCCTGACGCCGTCTCTAGACACTGAGAAAATTTCACATTCATTTTTCTTGAAAAACAATTCGCACGCAATTTTATTAGTTATTTCCTGTAGAAAATACTGCATAAAACCTGAAGTTAATCATCACAATCATATAACTCGAAACTGACGCGAATTAATCTAAACATTTTATTTTATATGTTTGAAATGATTCTTATAAATCGGATACTTTCCCCTACACTTATTTGATGCAAAATACCTTTGATTGCAATTAAGACGAAGTTATAAATAAAGCAAAACATTATCACAAATGATTCAAACATATAAGAATAAACAATAAAGAGTTAAAACACAAGACACTCCTAAATGCGAGAAATTAAATATTTGGTTGCCTCCCAAAAAGCGCTTTTCTTTATTTAACGAGTCTTGTAGCTAGACATGGAGTCACACGTCCTTACGTGACTTCGTGCAGGCTCACATGCCCACAGATAAGCCATTCTTTCATACTTTCATCCACTTGGTATTCGGGACCTAGGTTCAAATAATTCTTGTACATAAATTTGTTCTTCTCGTAGGCATTTCTAAATCCGTTAATTAAATCTCTTTGACTTAGCACAAGGATATGTGGGATCTCACTCCACGATACGTGCCCCTAACTTTTAAACCTATGTATAGTGCGGGGCATTTGGAATGTGTAGTTATCAAAGATCCTAGTGAAGGATATCAGTCCTTTAGCATAATCATATTCAAGCTTAGTGAATTTTCTAAAGGGTTTTCCCATCACAACATCAGTCATATCACTTACAATAAACTCTCCAATGTCATATAATACCATAAAATCCGTAATGTAATTGAAACTTCCGAAAAACACATAGACATCCTTAACGATGGCAACTAAGTTTCTCCCAGTACTTCCTAACCCGTCTACCATGATAGTATTATAGGCCTTACGCGTAATAATGTTCATTGGTAAAAAGGGTCAAAGTAGGCGACAAACTTTCTAAAGCCAATCATACACTGGAATGCCAAGTCATCCCCATCAAAACTATTAATCACCTTTTTTGGTATAACTTTCCTGCATTACCATATTCTTCTAGCTCATTTAGGACTTCCTTATCATCTGAATCGTCATCTGATTCAAGAAAAGGGGAGACAAGGGGTCTATCTACCAATCTATCATCGGGCTCCAGGTCATCCATTATAATTTCATTAGGTTGGTTTGCGAAGCCATTAAGGAATTGGTCAATGTTCTCAAGGCGAGAATCGATATAGGCCGAGATTGTCTATAGCTCATTGAGCTCTCAGACAACCTTTGTGCGTAGCATAGTTGGTAGGACAGGTGGGTAATTGGTCGATGGTAAATTCGCGTTCTCTATAATGAAGAATGAAATAGTCAATGAAAATTACAAAACAGACACACAAAGAAGAGATAGACTACAAAAAAACTAATTTATTGAAAATAAAATTCTCACTTGATAGGAATTAAGCGAGTAAACCTAAGTTAAACGATGATTGAAACCTAACTATTCCCCACAGAGCGGCTTCAAAAACTTAATGCGGTTGTCGTTAGACTTCAACAAGAAGTTTTACAACTCCCTAGGCAGAGCACCTAACCGTTGTAGTGTAGTAAGGCAAGACTCGAGGGTTGTTATCGTTCTCTAGGGGAATAGGTTGGGAAGGCTCGAACAGAATCTAACAGAGGTCGAAGGGGTTGAGAGAAGATTCTTTTGTATTTTTATATTTTTATAAAAGCAGGTAAAAATCATAGTTTGAGAGGTTGGTTGGTTTTAGCTAATTAAACTAATTACAAATCTAAACTACTTTAGTGATAACTATATGGTAAACGAACATATTTACTTAATCATGCATTACTCCTTATTATGTTTCTCCAAATTATGTTGCTTTGTCACCCTTGTAATGATATGTGTAAGTATTTCATAAGTCATGAACGAATTACACGAACCCGCCGTCTATGTAATATTTCATTAAGGCAATGCACAAGTAAGGTAGTATGAAGACTATTACAAGGCCCCTAAGAGTACATTACATGCAATTAAAACACTTAAGAGGGATCAACCATATTAGGGGTAAGGTAGTATAAAGATAGTTACCGATGGTATCCTTTCTACACACTCGCGTTTCTCTAGACTTCTATGCCAATTTAATATCTTATGGCTAGTTTTCTAAAGCATAACGCGCACATCCATTACAAGATGCAACATAATATAGATCTACATAATAAGTTTCATGCAATCATGAGTAAATACTAATGGATCTAGTCGGACATATTATAAGGAAGTGAATAACATAAATCAATTAAAAAACACATAGACATATTAAATGATATAAGATAAAGGATCTCACTTGATTAGAGCATGAGTTTATGGCAGATACAAGAGGGTTTTGACACCCTAAAAACGGCCTAAGTAGTAGCCAAATTCGTCTTCTAAAACTAGGGTTCATATCCCATAAGTTACACACTTAAAAACCCTAAAAACTATGGGTATATATAGAAAAAGAAGTCGCGACGGCGTCGCAAGGTTTCTGACATCGTCGCTTCGCCGAATCTTCAAGGGTTTCTTTTGAGGCGGCTACGTTCTGACGTCGTCGAGAGGGTCCTGACGCCAACGCTTGTAAGATATGACGGCGTCTCTAGGAATTGTGACGCCGTCTCCAGGCACTGTACAAAATTCTTCAAGAGACTTTAGTGTAGAGTCGTAGTCTCGTTTGTTTCTTCTCTAATTGGGCCCAAGTCACGTGTATTTCCTCTAAAAGCCATCCAAATGCTAAAAACGTAAAAACAAATGTTTAAGTATATAACTTGGGCATAAAAGCATGATTTAGGGGGTTAAATGACCCCTAAAAAGCGTATAAAATGACACCTCGTCATTTATCTACAACAATTTTTCTCATTTTTGCATTTCAATATATATTGGAATGATGCCTTCCATTGGCTAGAAACTAAGAATAGGTAGCTTCCCTTTTACAAATTAAACATTGAAGACCATGACCATCCAATTATAACAATTATTGAAATCCCACATGGGTTGCATCAGGGAAAGAACTTCTTACAGCCTTTTGGCGGTACTATTGGTAGTGATAATAAAATGTTAATACTAATAGATATACCTGCCATTTGCATATGCAAGGGAGATTGTTCGAGTCGCGTAGGTGTCTGCTTCTTGTATGTAGAGATAATATTGGCTCTAGAAAGTTTACTATATATGAAATGATGAAAGGGTGTTCTGTATGGACACTTAGGTACCTTGTTAATACAAATGAATTTATGACTCCACTTCTCAAACGATGGTTGATTCGTTCAACTGTTTGGAGTATTCGTTTGGGAGAAAGGGAAGAGGATTCTTTTTTGGTGATAAACTTATTTGGAAAGGTTGTAAATTACAACCTAATATCAAAGACTATCAGTTAGATCTTTGATATTGGATCAAATTAAATAGATGATGCTGATGATTATGAGTTCTTTCCAACTTATACAGTTGCTCATAACCCTTATGAGTTCATTCCATCTTTTGCAAGTGTGTGAGGGATAAAGCTTTGTCAAAGTTTGTTAGAATTTGCTGTTAGAATTACTCCATTAGGTATTCAAGTGTATGTCCACTGCCTGATTCATTTAGTTACCATTTTATGAATTTGTTACCTTTTATGTTGTTTGATCATACATTCAATGGTAGCCGATCAAACAGTTTATGTTCAAACATCTAATATTTTGCTAATGCATCTTATGTCAACTTTAATAATGTTGCTTGAACTACTATGTTTTGATAAGTTTGACTTTCAAAAGTCAATTTGAGTGGTGTCCAAAATAATACCAGTTTGAATACTACAAGTTAAACTATCTAAAGCTAGTTAAGGGTGTGTTTGGTAATAGCCTAATGTAACTGTCATTTAAGGGACCAACGGTGATAGTTTATTTGTTAGAGTTTGACTTGGCTAAGTGGAATTTGACTTTAAAATTTACCCTACTAGAAAAATACTTTCATTGCAAATTTTGTCCCTGCCTATTTAGACTCTCCTTTTTTATTTCCTGTTTAATGATGTGTCACATACTCCACCAACAATAAATCATTTTTTCCCAAACTGCATTAACTCATTATTTCTATTCCGATTTAATAATTCCATCAACATCTTCAAAAATCACTAGTCATTATGATGATGTCTCAAAATCATAGCATACATGCTCGAAAAAACTCTGCACAACCACATGTGGTCATTACAAACAACGACCTTTTGACTGAAATATTAATTCGATTACCTATTCTGTGTATTCATCTCTTTACAACCGTATCAAAACAATGGCTAAGAATTCTCTCATCCCTTGATTTCACCCCTAACCACAGCAAAATCCTTAACCTTGATCCTCCGGCTGGTCTTTTTGTTAATCACCTTAGATCTTTATTTGAATGCGATTTTGTGTCGTTAGATTCCAGACTTGACTCAAGTAAATCCACTATGAATAACTCCTTTGGTTCGCTGAGGAAGTTGATCATGTGGATCTTGCAATCCCCTTTGCAAAAAAATGGTTTGCTTCTGTGTACTTGTTTTGGCATGGCCTGTTTTTTATTAGTTAATAATCCATCCACTAATTTGTTTAAAAGGCTTTCGCAACCAGAAAACTCGCATGAGATTCACGTTTTTACAGAAGTGTTATATTGAGAATGGCCTTTGATCATAGAAAATTATTTGACTACAAAGTGGTGTAAGCTGGACGTACATCTTGTGACATTGAGATTCAAATTTACTCTTTAGAGACAGGAAATTAGAGCCTGTGCAGGGATCGATTTAACTACTTTAGTTTTGATCATTTTGATAGTGCAATATATTGGAATGATGCCTTCCATTGGCTTGAAACTGAGAATAGACAGCTTAAGTATCACAAATTAAATATTGAAGACCATGACCATCCAATTATAACAACCATTCAAATCCCTCATGGGTTTCATCGGGGAAGGAACTTATTAGAGTCTTTTGGCGGCCATATTGATGATCCAGTTTTAATATTCATGGAAATACCTCAAATGTTGCATTTGGAAGGGAAATTTTTTCGAGTCGCGTGAGTGTCTGCTTCTTGTATATAAAGATGATATTGGCTCTAGAGAGTTTACTATCTACGAGATGATGAAAGGGTGTTCCGTGTGGTCGGTTAGGTACCTTGTTAATACTGAGGAATTTATGAATCCACTTCCAAAAGGATGGTCGATTCGGTCAACTGTTTGGAGTATTGGTTTGGGAGAAAGGAAAAATGATTCTTTTTGGTGATAAGCTTATCTAGAAAGGTTGTAAAATACAACCTAATATCAAAGACTATCAATGAGATCTTTGATACTGGATCTAATCAAATGGATAATGATGATGATGATGATGTTGAGTTCATTCGACCTTTTTCAGTTGATCATAACGTTTATGAGTTCATTTCGTCTTTTGCAAGTGTGTGATAATCCGTCTTTGTCAAATGTTTCTTAGCATTTACTGTTAGAATTTATCCATTAGGTATTTCGAGTCTGTATGCTTTTGATTTTTGAAGTAATATGTATTTTTTTAAGTTTTACTTTTACATGTGAATCACTTGTTTGGTATTGTATATGACTTGGAATGTAAATTACGTGAAACATCATTTTAAAATCGTGTTTTATGACAAGTTGGGTGTTGGGTGGAAAAGAAAAAAGGCGGGAGATTAAAGACTGAGAGAAAAAAAGACCTTAGAGACCAACAGTGCGAACACAGAAAGACAAAAAAGTTGAATAGTAAAGGTTATTGTTGTATCCTAGTGGTCAGGGACTAGCGGTGCAATCATAAATTAAAGTGAAAAGACGATTGCGCCTTTCATTGGAAGGGCGACGTGGCCAAGATAACGACGAAAATAACCGTCGTTAGGTATAACGGGGCTTCAGGGACCAAACGGGCAACAACAGTGCCAAAAAAGGATCCCGTATGAAAGTCCCCGTTATCTAAGGACCAAACGGGTAAACAGGATTGAGTACGGGGATCAAGTGTGTAATTTACCTTAAAATAAATTACAAAAGTGGTGGAGACATGAATCAAATATCTACGGAACATACGTATACGTATTTGAAGTCTACCATTTTTGTCTTGTGGTGGTGGAGGTGTAGTTCACATTCCTCGCTCTCCCTCCTAATTTCTTCTTTATAAATCAAATGTGCAACTTCTTATACATTATATCATATCTCTAATTTCCAAACCATGCATTTTTATCGATTTATGATCATATAAAAACCAAGAAATTCATTCATCCATCCGTTCATTCGTTTCTCATATCATTTATCCAGGTTTGTTCTTAATATATATAATTTTTTTGAGTTCATAAGTTAATTGTACGTTCGTCTATATGATTCCTTCGTAAATGTTATTAGCATTATCCATATAGGTGTTTACTAATATATTTATCTAACGAATAAAAACAGAAACAATAGAAACCTGTAATATAGATAATCTCGAAGAAATGAATAAACAAAGTTTACCGTTTCAGCGGGATTCGGCGAACCGACACAGCTAGCTTTTAGATTTTTTTTTATATATGTCATTGTATTTATTATAATCCGTACGTATGTTTTAACTTAATATAGTAACCATTTACTGTTTTATTTCGTTAGGCTATTATGATTGTAGATTATACCAAATAAACCTAAAAGGCTAAAACACCAATTAGTGTTCCATTGCACTATAACTTTTGTAAGGCCGTTTTGCTAATTAATAGTGTTTAAGAATGATAAGATATACTCGTAAATGCTAATCATCCAAAAGGTGTACAACGCCACAACGGTAAGAACACCCTGATCTCATGCATCTTTTGATGCCAACCAGACCCTTCCTTAAGGACCCTGCCTCAGGCAATCGCCACCTGTCTCAGTTGGCCTAATTAGTCAAGAGTTGAGATTGAACCCATGTCAATATCCAAATAGCCCTTCTTTAAGCGGTCAACTGAACGTTTGCGGTGGGGGAATGATACCAACTGAGCCAAGGCCCAATTGATCTCGTAAATGCTAATCATGAGTGTTAGAATTTCTGTACATGTGAATATGTGATCGATCACACAATATCACATGTTTTTCTTTGTATTCTCAAGGTTGTCTTCATACTCATTTGAATGAACCTTTTTCAATATATATATATATATTTATACCAGAAAAAAAGAATTTAAAAGTAAAGCGGTATCCAAAGAAATTATTGAAGTTTAATAATTTTATATATATGCTTCATATGACAATATATTAGCTGATCTCTAATTTTGAATATGTGAATTTGAAAAGTACAAAAATTAAGTACGCAGCTAGGATGATTATTAGGATTCTGTAGTGCACGTTCATTGCAGGACAACTTGCTTCGTTTTTTCTAGATGTATCGACCAAATTGATTAGTCTACCTGTTTTTTCTTTTTCTTCTTATAAAAAAAAGTAAGTACTAATTATTACATGAAAAGGCAATGAAGTTAACGAGCCATGCGATGAAAAGTTCGTTTATCCACTAACATGTGTAACAATAATACCAAGCAATTTAGAAATCAATAAACTTTGCTCATTTCTTATGCTATTCCTAGAATTGGCTATAAAAGTAAGTTGCTATTGTAGTGTTTCAATTCCAAAAGTATAGATATAACTTTAGCTACATTTGAGTACGTGATAACTTAAACATTGATGGATAGTCTTTGCAATTTGTCGTAGTAAAAATGTGAACTGAAGTATCATACATGCTTATACAATATTCTTAGTGTTTGTACACAATGAGACTTTGTCCGACAACCTGTGCGATGCAGACACCGGGTTTTTAGTCTGGTGGGCAAAATTAGTTTTAACTTCTATAATAGTACTAAAGTTATGCAAAAGTTGAAAGCTACTTTCTTTCATCTTGAGCACTGTATCAAACACTTGTATGCACTAAATTTTATAAAACGTTATTTACTTTAACAAAGTAATATTGTATGATAGCATATTAATTTTCTGTTATGAAAACAACGTAATAACAAAAAAAGCCAGGAAACATTGCACTATATCTGAGTGCTACTTATGTGAAGCATTGTAAAATCCATAAAACTTTGAACAAAGTCATTATTTAAGGTTTTTCTAACATGTGCCCTAGGGCACATGTTAAGGTGGGGACATCAGGCTGTGTGTCACAGCCTGATTGGCCAGCAGTTATTTGTAGGGCCTGATAATGATTAATAACAATAATTGCTGGCCAATCAGGTTGTGACACACAGCCTGTGTCCCCACCTTAACATGTGCCCCTAGGGCACATGTTAGAAAAACCCTTAGTTTAAACCTTGCTTACTTTGAGACAAATGTATATGGTGTAAAGTCTCGCCGCCAGGTCCTTGTTTAATAAGTGCTTGACAAAGTCTTTGCATTGTCCATTGGATCTTTCCACTGCAATTCAAAAACACATATATTAAACGCACTTATCAGCAGATAAGTACTTTAATAAGCAACCCCAAAACCCTCATTCAAAATTAGTTACTTCGAAATGCAACGGCAATATAATTGCTACTAAAGTATCTCATACTCAACATCAGTGTATGCTATTACTTGCTCTGTCGCCTCTTTCGCTGCCTCAGTATCTTCACCTGCATCCGCCTCAGTTGCTTCACACCCATATATACCTAACATTTCATCTACAAACTGAAATTCTATTATTATAATCTTTAGGCTTACCTCGTTAACTGCATTTCGACGCGTTCAATTCGAAAAATTTGATCCCCTACAAAGCGACACAGTTATTCCGATATGCTACATTGCTCCATTATATCTAACCGGCTGAAACCATCCATTTACCTAACATCACATTATATCAAAAACTAACATCACTTAGTATATTCTAAAAAGTAACATCACATTAGATATAGTATTGCATCATTATATCTAACCTGCTCATCATATTCACCATATTGTTATATAAAAACTAACATCACATTAGATATAAAATAAGCACCTTTGGCATCGATAGAAAAAGTCACCCCTTTGATAATTATGTTTTTACAGCTTAAAGCTACTATAACATTGAACAGCCTTAACTATTTTACAACCTAACTAAACTGATAATCATAAACAAACTTTTTATATCCAAACAGTCAACACTTATGTTTGCTCTTCTGTATATCCCAAAATATAATCATTTCCAAAATGATTATCCAAACACACCCGCATAGTTGTTTATGTGATGAATCCATCTCATGTTCAAATAAGTCTAATATTGACATCACATCATTAAGGCTACGTTTATTAACGATAAATATGGTTTACTGTTGATCCTAGAGAAAATCATATACACTGAAGTGCGACTACAGACCTTAAGTCAAACCTTATACAAAGTTTCTGAATTTAATACTTTTTATGCAATGTCTGAAAATTAGTAGTTTGAAGTTGCTAAAAGTTCATGAGACACATCACGACCTACTGAACTTCGGTTAGTATAGTGCGACTAAGACGTACAAAAACTCAAAACAACAAGAAGGGCAGAGGCTTAAAGCTACAAATCTGTTGGGTACACATACACCATACGAATAGTATTCTCAGCATCAGTCACTTTAAAGGTAGTGAACCTAGTCAACACGACATTAAGACGGCTAGGGAGTGGTCGGTATCAAAATGTGATACTAAAATAGGAGTAAAAGAATAAAATGGATACCAAAGTTTACCTCTAAGTAGATATCAACACAGTACATTAGGTGCTAATCATTTGTTATTAGCCTCTGAAGTACCCGTCACCGTATCTTTATTTTGTGCCACTGCTGGCTTGCACGACTCTGAGCATATCTAAATATTCTCGGAGTACCTATTTCCCCCAGACAATCTGCATCCCAATAATAATGTTTTGCAACCAAAATTTACTTTTAGAAAATATAAAATCAAACAAACATCCATTTGGAATTCAATTTTTTTCAATGTACATGTAGTTCTTCTTATGTACTTATTCTGGGCTGCAAAAAATAGTTTTGATAACCAAACATAAACATAAAAAATAAGCTCTCAAAATATAATCAAATAATTATAATCAGAAGCATGTACACACCTTTTGGCTTTTCACAGTTAAGTGCAATTGAACATAAATATAACATAAAGAAGAATAAACCTCCGACACCAAACAATACCCAAAAATTAAAACCTTAATAGTTGCGTTTTCATGATAACTTTTAACACCAATATGAGTGTGTTGAATGACATAGCTGCTTACTTGATAGTTAGCAAAGGACGTCTGAGAATAATTCACTAAATTTTGGTTAACCAATTTTTATTCAGTCGCATAATTGATAGTAGTTGTTGTAGCAAAGGTAAAAGATGTGAGATGCATATATATCCAGGAGGATCTGGTGCACGCACATGCGGTTCTTGGTTTGTACAAATAGTACCATGACTAACCCCTTTTGTAGACGTGCATTGTTGATAGTCAGCGACTGTGTGCAAACAGCATTGTATATGAGACTATAAAAACCCAAATAGATACATGCAGAAGAAACAAATAAGAAGGCACATAGCAGAATCAAAATCTACTTGTTTAAGGTTGATAATTGCTAACATTGGTGTGTCTGTTTGGTTTTTAATAAAGAAAAGAAATGGAGGGGTTAATCAGAATGAAATATAGGCGAGATGGGTTATGGATCACAACGGGTTCTGGTCATTCATGTATATTTTTGGTATGGCGGACACTTTTAATCCAAAAAAGTTACTCCATAATCTATTATGGAAAACCTAACGTGTCAAATTCGTATACAAAACTTATAACTTTAATAATATATTATCTTGTTTAACAAAATGTAACGAGGTTTCATGAAATTGAAATACACCTTTAGCAACTTTCACATTGTGCAACCGCCTTGACTCAGTAAAATTATGAGATAACCCATATCAACCCATTCCTTAGAAAATGGGCTGAATTTTATATGTGAATTGTAAAAGATTTTTACCTAAGCTTTAGCAGCCTAAGATTTAGCAGATGAGGAGGCAACACGCCTTCTATTGGCGGAAGATACTGGCATTTTGGTCCTGACACTCAACTGGATTTAAAAGACCTATAGAACCCTTTAAACAAAAATGTGGAAGCAATCCACAAACCTTAAATGACATGTTCTCATGCTCGTCAAAATCAGACTCTCTATCTTCGTCATCATTATCATTAAGTTGTACTCGAAAACTTGTGCCTAAGGATTATGTTTTAACAACCTGATACAATGAAAATATTAAATTTTGCTGAAGTGATGACTTGCATATAGTTTAATCAGCCACTTTTTTAACCAAGTCTTCCTTAAAAATTGTTTTGGTGTTGCCCATTTTTTAGAGTTTTTTTCATTTGTTTGTATCCCACCAAACGATGTGGATCAGACTTCTTAAACAGACACAAAGAAACTTATGCATTGGCATTTGCAATCACATAATATCGTGCTAAAGAAAACTTAATAAAATATGCACATATGTCTCAATCACATTATAAAGTCGTGTACCGCAAGAACCTGCTAAATGTTACTAAAAAGTTAGTATTCAACTTTTAAACAACATAAACATTGTATTGCAAAAGGTTACGAAACAAATTCATCATATACCTATCCATTATGAATCCTTTTTTTAATGTAAGCATATACATTTACATTCTGTAGTATAATTTATGTGGATGCATGGTATATAGTCCTACTTACGGCTGAGCACGGTCCGTACGTCGGACCGGACCGACCAAAACCATTCCAAAAACCGATTCGTCCCAAACCATCGGACCGCGGACCGGACCGAAATATTTCGTCCATTTCTCGGTTGGTCCGGTCCGGTCCAACAAATCATAATGTCCGGTTGTGTGCAAGACCGAACCGGACCAAGGACCGAAAATGATTATAAGGGTAGACCGAGGACCCGACCGAAATACATTGGGTCCGGTTCGGCCCAGTTTCTTGGTCCGATCAGGTCTGCGGTTTATGATGCTCAGCCGTAGTCCTATTTAAGAGATGCAATATGAAGAAAAAATTATTCTTTTTCTTAGCTAAACTCCATTATCGAATAACCAAAGCATCAAGTCCTAGTTTTTTATGAGCTTTTCAATGGAGACCTCCTCTATTGTGTACTGTTATAGTTAATAAGGAGATACTTGATAAAAGCAAAAAAAAGAAAAAGTACCTCAGAAGCGGAGGAGTTGAACTTTTTTCTTCTTCCCACTCCTATGAGCATGTTCATGAGCTTCTAAATCCACTTGTGGATTCCTGCAAGATATATATATATATATATATATATATATATATATATATATATATACGGAATTCACATCATTAACAACAAATGAACATACTGATATTTATGCTATAAATTCTATAGTTTTTCTTCCCAACAGGCAACAACATATTCATCTATAAAATTTTTGATCAACATATAAACTTATAAACGTCTTTTAGTTTCCTCATATTAGCTAAAACTAAGATGTGATAGATTAGGAAACCATATACCCCGCTTTGCTCACCATGTCGTGAAATAGTTCTCTAGATGGTTCTAGTGCCATAACATTGAGCTTGACCAATCAGCATACAATGGTGCAGCTGGTTCTGTAGAAAAGGAGTAAGATCGGTATCAACTATCAAGAAACAAACACAACACATTATACTTTGAACTTTTTGAATGAGTGTGAATACGTGAACCGGATCAGGTTTGGAATGCTTAGCATGTGAGCTCAATATCAACTATAATAATATCCCATAAGTTTTTGAGAACGCAATAACAAAACAGTTTAACACCCACTAAACGCCCTCGTGACCAATAAGATCGTTCTGAATAATATAACAATCTAGTTATCTTTTGACAAAAAAAACGGAAAAAAAACTATCAATCATGTTAGCCTCAAAATATTGAGCCGAACATGAAGTTCGTTCATTACGTGTATTAGTCTCGGTCGTTTAATCAGTTAACGTTGTAATAGAATAGTATAGGAAATCGGGCTCGTTAGTTAATCTAATATTGTATATGTTTCGGGTTTAATCCCAAGCAAGTCCCGAGCCCGGTCCAAGTTATTTAATGTAACATCCGAGATTTTTTTTGAAATTTCGAATGACGATTTTAACCTTTGACTTTTTGGGTCTGACTTGACTTTTTGACTTTTGGTCTTTTATTTTCACATAAAAGCGATTACCGCGTA
>BQNB010043816.1:0-21995 GCA_026074375.1 Tanacetum coccineum | reverse complement strand
TGGCAGTACCTTGACTTTCTACTTAGCAGTACTTTGACTTTTTGCTTAGCAGTACATTGACCAATTGACCAATTGACTTGTTTTTTTCCAACAGACTAAAATTGCCAAACCCCTAAACTTATATGTGAAGAAGAAAAGAGGAAAAGAAAAGAGAAGGGCCAATTTGTCAATTGAGCAAAGTAACAAGTGGGGGGGCAAAACTGCCAAGTCCCCATACTTGTACCACCCAAGGACGTGGGGTGCAAAGAGTTATATAACTCTTGGGGACTTGTTTTGCCAAGTCCCCAAAAGTTATATAACCACAAGGATGATGGGTGCAACAAGACACATAACCTAGAGGGACCATTTGTGCCAACTCCACAAAACCCTCACTCTGTTATAACCCCCAAACAAACTTTCCCGCTTCTTTTTCCCCCCAAAAACAATCACGGGTGTGTATACCCGTTTTTATCCTGTAAACCTCCATCACCACCATGGGTAAACCCCTCCCCCCTCCTCCACTAACTTTCCCAGCTGTGAGATTGCCAAGTTGGCAATCCCACACCTCCCAAGACCTATTTCGACGACCAAGATGGATTTTTGATGAAATTGGAGGGCTAAGATGTGTTTGCTTTCCCCCTCTCACACAACTAACACAAGAACTCACTATAAAAGAGATGAAGACAGAAGATTAGATAGTCAGTTTTTAGTTTTTAAATTTCCTTTGTAATTTTCTAAATTCGTGTATTGTTCATGCAATTAAGTCTCAAAATCTTTTCAATTTCAGTTTAATGTGTTGTTACTACCTTTGTACTCTTCTTTAGTTATTAATGAAGTAAGTTCAATCGTGTTTATGTTTTAAATTTCAAGTAATAAGCCGTTTTTTAGCAATAAGCTCGTAATAAGCTATTTTTAGCTTATTACCTTCTCTTAAGCTCAAAAGTTATACACAACTTGTTAAAAGCCTTTATAAACTGTCTTTGTTCATTAATGTTGAATACCTTTCTTTTGCATTCAACTTCATTCAAATTTGGAAGCTTAAGGAGTAATAAGCTCCCAAGAGCTTATTGAGCTTTTAAGCTCAGGTTTAGAGGCTAAGGAGCCATTAGGTCAGGTTTTTAGGCCACTCACTCAGAAAGAGTGGCCTTGGTTCTGAGACAACAAAAATCCAAGGTTTCAATTCTCAATGTTCATTTAGCTTAATTTCTAGCTTAAGTCATTAGCTTATTTGCTTTCAATCTTTGTAAACACATTAGTTTAGAATTGTTATTTGGCTGTTTTAAGTTTTTATTGCATAATTTTGTGTTATATTAGCTTATCTCTCAATTCTGTCATATTTAGTGTAATAAGCTAGCTGAGAAACTAGCTTATTTTTCTTAATAAGCTAGGACTTTTAGTGTTAAAATAGTTTAAGTAGGTCAATATAAGTAAGAGTAGATAAAAAGTTTTAAAAGTTTTAATGTTAAAATAGATTTTAAAGTCACTTTAGTTTGGCAGTTTTAAGTAAAGGGGTGTTTGGCATAAGTCTAAAAACGGGTCAAAAAGGTTTATCTTTGGGTTATGGTAACTTGGTCAATTTAAGCACAAGTGTTAAGCTACTTTTAAGCTGTTTTTAAAAGATTTTTAGTTGGGGAATTGTTTCTCAAAAGTTTATCAAATCTCCTTTGAAACTGTTAGGTTTTTAAGAAACCCACAAGTGCTTATTTGATTAAGCACTTGTAGGTTTGAGTTTTTGCATCAAAAAGTTTGTGTTTTGTGTGTGTTAAAACTCCTGTCAAAACCTTTGGGTGTTTTGACTTCTTGGGTCAAATTCACCCAAGTCTCTTTGTGTCACAGTTTTAACAAACCCCAAACACCTTTTTCACAATCAAAAATAAGCAAGTAAAACTGATTTTCAAAAGCTCAAAATTGGTGCACAAGCTGTTTAGCTAGAGCACTCAATCTGTTTGAGCTTATTTGTGTTTTTAGAGCTTATTTGACAGCTTAAAATAAGCTGTCAAATAAGCCCTTGAGAATTAGCCTTAAAGCTCCCCTGGTGCAAAGGGGAGACTTTAGGCTTAATTTTCTCAGCCTTTAAGCCAATTTAAGCCCAAGTCTTTAGCTTATTTTAAGAGCTTATAAGCTCTTATTTAAGTTCCTTGATTTTCAGCTTTTGAAAAGCTTATTTGTGGGCTTAATTTTAAGCCCCAACATGCCCTTTGACTGTTTTCACATAACCTAGGTGTAGGATTGCTCAATTTTCATTTTTGCTATTTTCAGCTTATTTCATAAGCTCACTTTTCTCCAAAAAGCTTATTTAGACTAGTTTAGCCCCCCTTTTGTTTATTTTTTCTTTTTCTAGCTTATTTGCCTAAGTAACTTAGCTACATTTTAGTTTTAAGCTTCATTTTGAGTTTCTGTCAAAAATAAGCTGTCCCAGCTTATTAAGCCTTAAGCTTTAAGCCTTTTAGCTTACCTAGGTATAGTCTAAGCCCTTTTGTTTATTTAAGTCCAAGTCTAGCTTATTTCGACCCCAAGTCCAAAGGACTTAGCATTTTCTAGCTTTAAGCCCAAATAAGCCAAACTGTCAAGTTTGAGCTTATTTTTAAGCTTATTGAGGGCTTTTCAGAAAAAGTTGTAGAAGACAAAGTTGTTAAGCCCCACGAGCTTAACAACTTTGCTTCTTTGAGTTTTCAAAAAAAAAAAAAAACTTATTTTGCCTATTTTTTAGCTTATTTGTCCAAGTCTTAAGCATTTTTAGCCTTTTAAGCTCACTTTAAGCTTTTCTGTCATAATAAGCCTCCCACGGCTTATTAGGCCTTAAGCCTTTAGACTTTTAAGCTTATTTAGATTAGTTTAGCCCCTTTTGCTTATTTTTCCTTTTCCTAGCTTATTTGCCTAAGTGACTTAGTACATTTTAGTTTTAAGCTTTATTTTTAGTTTCTGTCAAAAAATAGGCTTAATTTCTAGCTTATTTAGTTGTTAAAAGTAGAAAGTGTCTTTGTTAATGTTGTGTAGTATAAGCCCCTTAATAAGTTTGTAGTTTTAAGTTTTTGCTAATTCTCACTTTTTTCAATAAGCTAAAAATAAGCTAGATCGTAGGGTTGGTTTTGTAATCTTTCAATAGTGTAGGGGTACCCGTTTTAACTGAAGTGTAAATTCATCATAATTTGCCCGCCTACCCTTTACTTTGGTTTCTTACACTTTCTACCCTAGACTTTTCGAAAAATAAAAAAGGGGGAAAGACAAGAGGCCCGGGTGAGCAAGACTCGAACCCGGGACCTCTCGATACAAACCCCCTTTATAACACCACTCTTACCACTGCGCCCTTGGGTCTTTTTCGTTAAAGACTCAAGGGCACTTGGTATTTATGGGTGTTTGTGACTTATAAGCTTATAAAGCTGTTAAGCTTATTTTCGGGCTTATTTGTTGAGCTTATTTTTGTTTCTTATTTTTCGTAGGGTCATTTTTACAACTTTTCATCTTTTAAAGAACGGGTCCGGGTACGGGATTTTGTTTTGACTCGTTTTTGGGTCAAACGAACTCCGTTTTCGGTCTAGTCTTTTTCATTCTTCGTTATTTGGTCCCTAGAGTAGTTTAGAAGTAAAAATTTCTTCGTAGGTTTATTTTTAAAGATTTTAGGTTTTCCCCCTTTTGTTCGGGATTCGGGCCCTCGTTTTCTAGTTTAATTTCATAATTTCTAGGTTTTTCTTAAACGTTTTAGTTCGTTATTGTTTAATTTGACTTTTTCAATCTCCCAAATCAATTCCTTCCTTTTTCGGTCTAGGTCTTTTTCATTCCTTCGTAATTTGATCCCTAAGTAGTTTAGAAGCAAAATTTCTTCGTATGCTATTTTTTAAAGATTTTAGGTTTTCCCCCCTTTTGTTCGTATTTCGGTTCGGGAGCCTCTTTTCTAGTTTAATTTCGTAATTTTTAGGTTTTTCTTAAACTTTTTAGTACCGTTTTTATCTAATATTGACTTATTCAATTTCCCCCAAATCAAATTCCTTCTCAAACACAATTTCTTCCGATCGTATTTCGATTTACCAGTCCAGCCTCGTTGGGGATTTACGACCCGGGAACATTCTATACTACTTCTCGGTTTTATTGATTCTGATTTTAGACTATTCTTACTATATATTTTATATTTTATTATATTATATATATTTTAAGGTATAGTTTGGACCAATCACAAAGCTATAAGGATGAGCACACAAACATTATGCATAAAATGAAGCCTTAACGGTTACAATCCTTGGTTTTAAAGATAAGATCACAAGCATACACAATCCTAATTATTTTAGAGATCAACAAGTCTTAAACCACACACAAGATAACATTACAATCTAAATGTCTTTGTGTTACATTGACTTAGCCCATCGCTTCATGAAATTCTTCAACACACCCATCTTTGTTCGGCTTTCTCTATGTTGGCATTTGGTTGATAAGTAGGATTTGTAAGCCATTCTTCACTCAAAACTATTCTCTTCCTCTTCCTTTCCAAGCACTTCATCTGGACTAATTTCCTTTTTGGCATCGTCCCACGTGGTTTGCTCAAACCAATAGTTGATTTTGGATTCGATTTGTTCTTCCGGATTCATTTGTTAGGCTTGAGATGATGATGCTCCATGTTCCACCGAGATATTCAAATTTGACATGTTGAGGGAGGAAAAGATAGATCAACACTTTTGCAATTAATGAAAATGTTTGAGTTGGGATGTTCATTTTTGGAAACCTCAAATAGTCGTGTCAATCGTCGAGCATAAGGTAACCATCGATCACTTATTTTTAGACCCGTCATTCGATTTGCCATAAAGTAAGCAAAATTGAATGGAGTGTTGGTCTTAATGCAATAGGGCATATAATCTACAATGACCGAAAAGTTATCTTTGCTTCCCATCTTAACATATACATTTGTTGTCAAGACACTTTCCCACATCTTAAACTTTTCTTTAAGCTCAGAGACGTCCCAATGATGTTAAAAGGGAGTTTTGCCTCGGCCGTAATGTTTGAGGATGGTGTGTTGGATTAGAGAGGCATCGATGTAATTGGCGTCATCCGGATGATATCAGTTGTATTTCTTGAACACATTGGTGTAGGTTTCATCAGTGTAGAACAATCATCCTTTTGAGGATATGTTTAAGACCGTTCCAAGTTTCTCCAAGCTCCATGTATAGTTGTGTCCATACATTTTGAAGTTTAGAGAACGATCATCACGATTAAAGTTATAACTCGCATAGAACTCTTGAAGGTGGCGAGGGAAAGTATGTTTTAGGAGATTATGAACGAAAGACAAGCAACGAGAGTTAGTAAAGGGTTTGGTTATTCTGGAGATGTCAAGGTAGTCGAGTTTACATTCACGGCCCTCATGATAATTATGTGATACAAATAAGTTGTAGTCATCTGTGTTTGATCCGCGAAAAGACTTAATGAATTGCTTTGTAGGTTTTCGATCGCCCATTTTCCCTAGTAACAAAAATTATCAAGTTAACAAAAACAAGAGGATTCCTCTTTGGTTGATCAAAAATTACTAGTCAAAGAAAAAAAATGTTCTTGTTCCTTCTTTTCCTTTTTGAGCCGAAAAATAATTATGGTTTCAAGATGATTTGAATTTTTTTTGCCATAGTTTCTTTTGTATTTAGGACTTTTTTCATGTTTGATTTGAGTAATTTTTCCAATTAAAAAGTCCTTGGGATGCCTAAAACTAGTTTTAAATTAATCATAAGATGGAGGAACAAAATCCCATTTTAACTAAATCCTTAATTAAATCAATAATACATATAATTAGATAAAGAAATTAAATAAGAAAGTAATCAATATGGAGCAATAAGTGATCAAAGCATACCAAGAATCCGTGAAATGAGAGAAGAAAGAAGAGAGATTTATGGTGGGTTTGGTCTTGGTGGTGTCGCCGGTCGAAGTGAGGAGTAAGGGGAAGAGAAAATATTTTGTTTTGAAAATTTTGGAATAAGTTGAATTTTTTGTTTTTGATGGGTTGAAGTTGAGTAGGCCCATCACAATATAGTGGTCCAATGATGATATAGATGGGTGATATTTGTGTTGGATATGATAAGGATAAGAAAGAATCTTGATTTTTGTAAGGAATGATTTGCATTGTTAACAAAAGAACTAATCTTTGTTAATTGGTTTAAAGATTTTAATTACAAATTAGATTTGTAATATAAAATTGAAGTCGAAGTTGTAATAAGTAATAACTTAATTTAAAAACCAATAAATGCTTTATTCTTTGGGTTTTAGCATTCCTAGCCCTAATTTGAGATAAATAAATGTTTCACATTTTAGAAGTTTGGTAAGAATATCGGCGATGTTGTCTTTAGACGCGACTTTATCCATAAGAATATTCCCCTTTTGAATGTTGTCTCGAAGCGAATGATGACGAATTTCGATATGTTTAGTTCGATAATTGCACCTTTGTTGTCACAAAGTACAAGAACGTCTTCATAGTGAATGTCATAGTCGTTTAAGGCTTGCTTCATCCATAAAGCTTGTTGGCAAGCCCTTCCGGCTGCAACATACTCAGCTTCAGTTATGGATATAGCAAGAGTCGTTTGTTTCTTACAACACCATTGTGTTAGACATCCTCCAACTAAGGTGCACACTCCACTCGTGCTTTTTCTGTCGACGTAATCTCCTATGTGGTCCATGTCGACGTAGACACAAATTTCAAATCCTAAGCCGTTTGGGTACCAAATTCCCAGATATTGAGTGCTCTTTATGTATCTAAATAACCGCAAAACGAAGTCCATGTGAGATTCCTTGGGGTTGTCTTGGAATCGTGCACATAAAGATACACTCAACATGATGTCAGGTCTGTAATCAGTGAGATATAGCAGATACCCTATCATACATCTATATTTAGAGCTATCAACCGAGACTCCATCCTTATCTAAGGTGAGTTTCAAATTAGTTAACATTGGAGTCTTAATGGACTTGGCATTCTCAAGATGAAATCTCTTGAGGCAACTTCTCAAGTATTTTGATTCTGATATAAATATGCCATTGTCACCTTGTGAGACTGGTAGGTATAAGATACACTTGAGATCTCCTAATTTATTCATCTTAAATTTATCCTGAATGCATTCTACAAATTTATCACACAAAATTTCACATGTAGATCAAAATATAATATCATCTTCAAATATGTGAATGACTATTTGATGCTTGTTTCTTTTCTTTAGAAGTATTGATTTGTTTGTCTTTGATAGCACATAGTTTTGATCGATTAGGTATGATACAACACAATTATGCTATAACACCCGCATTTTCGGGACAGCGCAGCGGAACATATATGGGTGTTACTTCCTAGCACAATCATACATAATTCATAAAGAACGACTCAAAAGAGACGTTATAATAACATTGGTCCCAAAATAAACAAGTTTGAACAATATCCCATATTCGACATATGGTTAAACCATAGAACCATAAAAGTCACCCATCATAAGGTCAAGTTTCACAAAATGCCAAATTGTATCATAAACATTTTAACATGGGGATATTTAGAAGTTCAAACAAAAACCACGCAAGACCATCCTCGTGAGCTCCAAGTCATCCATCATCCTTGATTACCTGAGATAAAACATGCTAAAAAGTCAACGAAACGTTGAGTGAATTCATAGAGTTTTTCATAAACCATAACATGAACACAAGTTTTATTTTATGGATCATCTTATAACATTGTGGATCAAACAAGTTATATAAATATTTGCACCGAGCTCATGACACCTCAAGCGTTAACATCAACCACATATGTAATAAATTACCATATGAAATAAACAATTTTCTTTGCCCCCACACGAGGTATCATCGCTAATATACCTCATTTCTCTAATCACAAATCGTCCGTTCAAGGGTGTTCCCACAATGGATCCAAACCCCGGACGGGGGATGTCAGCCCCAATAGATCTATCAAATGTATTAGCGCTCACTAATCCAAGCAATTAAGCGGTTCATGAAATTAGGGACTTTATGCGATAGGTACTCGTGCAAAATATAATTCAGGAACGGGTCCAGCATACCAAACAATCTTGTGTTCAATTTTAAAACAAGCATGTATCTCCCTCGCGGGTTTTCAATAAAACAGTAAAAGTAAAGGCGAGGCTATGAACTCACCAAGTAAAGAAGAAACGAGAGCAATCGAGAAATAAAAACCACGAGAAACTCCAGGAAATTATTCGGGACCTACATAATAAGTGGCGACATAATGTTATAAAGTATTTCAATACTTATACATAGTTATATAATAACTAGTTTATAAAAATGCAAAACATGTGCAACATTGAACCGAGACTTAACCAATGTGTTTCTATCTCTAAATTAGATATGGGACCTGTACTTACACTCAATTAAAGTCTACTAAGTATCGCTTATCCAATCTTAACTTTTACTAAGTGGTTGCACTTTTATTCTTCTAAAACTATACGTAAAAGTCTACTTTTCTGGTTTAGGTCAGATTCATGAGAGCATTGCTCTCAAACGATTAAGGCTATGAAAGTGAGGCTTTCACCTCTAGAAAGCCCTTGGAGTCTACTTTCCAGAACACTAAGCCAATCATTCCAATTGTTTACCATTTAAGAGAAAAGTTCATTTTACTAACTGAAACTCAAAACAGAAAACTCAATTTCCAGATTTTAGTCAACTTCACGCTATCGTATCTCTTAATCTATAAAAGATACAAAAATGAGGCTTTCACCCCTGGAAAGCTACTTAAGTCTAGTTTTCAAAACATTTGGCCAATCTATTAAACCATTCACCAATCCACGGGAAATGGATTTTTACTAACTGAAGGTCAAACCAGAAAGTTGGCTGGAATCCTAATTCCTACGGTTTTGGCCATAAATCCTAATCTAAGATAGCAATGGATGCAAGGCCAAGTGCTAGAGTCTTTATTATGTGTCTAGTACTGAGTCATGCTTTAAAACCCAAACCTTTAGTTCAAAAACTTGGAGATTAACACGTTTTATATTCAAAGGTCCAGATTTGACCTATGATCGTAAATTGACCATAACTCCTTCATCCGGAGGAGTTGGTTGAGCATCCAATTTACCACATGATCCCCTAAGAGTCTATTTTCCAAATATAAAATAATATCAGTAGGCACAAGCCAAAAATTTTGAGAAAAAGGGGCGACAACTCCAAAATAGTCCCCAAAATCCTTGTGTTTCGCCTAATATCTAAGCTTCTAAGCCTCAATTTCGCCATCCACATACTCGAACAATAACCACACTCAATCCATTATCATAATACTCCTTTAACACCATGATCAAATCAATGTCTAATTATCCTAAGAACATGTATGACCATAAAGTTTCAATCAAAACCCATGCATGCTCAAATAAACCTTGATTAATCAAAATAACAAGAAATAAAGGATACTTACAATGGGGTTTTTACTAGATGATGATCAACAACACAAACCCTATGTGGGTTTGAGTCTAGGCCGCGGCCCCAAACAACCAAGAAACCAAAACCCTAACTTTTTGACTTAAATCTTGCAACAACTTCTTCAATAACACTTTTTAAGTCATCTTGAACCCAACAATTAGATCAAACCTCAACATCTTGATTCTTGAAAAATAATTGATTTTTCTAAACTTGTTGCATGGAGGTTTTTATGAACAAGGGATGAACAAGGGTTGAATGTATGTTGATTTGGTGAATAATGGAATGGAGTTTAGGGGTTTTTGAAGATCAATTGATGGTTTTTGGTGGGTTGTGCGTCGAACAGGGAGAAGGAGAGGGGGAAGAAATTTTTTTATCTGTGTTTGGATTTTGCCAGTATGTGTATGTCGAGACTTATAAATAAAAGGGGTAATGGACTTGGGTCTTGGGCCTAAATTAGCTAGTGGGTCAAGTTAAGTGGATTAAAAGCATGAGGGTGTATGGCTTGGGCTTATGGCCGGTCTAAAGCAAGAGGGAGGAGTGGGTTTCGGACCACTTCTTCCTAACTAACGATACTTGAAATTTTCGGGCCCAAAAACATTTCCTAGTCCGACACTTTCTCCTAAAACGCAAAAATTTAACTCGGTTGCACATGTAAACTTTTAAGAATAAAATTTTATATAAAATAAAATATAATTGGCATTCGAGGCCAAAATACGAAGTCGTTGATTTCTCGTTGCTCAAAAACGGTTAAATTTTTAACGCATAGCTCTTTTATTCAATTCCGACGATTTTCTCCAAAATCGACAAAATAATAAACTAATGAAAAATTTTCTATAATTCAAAAAATAATTATATAAGTCAAAATAAATAATGACCTTAAATTCGGGTTCTTACAGTTAGCCACGTATAAAACCTTTGTTTTAATCTTCTTAGTATAGGTCAAATATGCGATAAAAAATGCAAAGTATTATTTACTGAAACCGGTAGCGAAATAATTAAAAACGGTGTAACCATAGAAAAAGGAATTAGGAAAAATGGCCTTTACATAATAATGGAGAACTCACCAAAAGATACTCTTTGTCTAACCTCAATAGATGATACTTTGACCTTATGGCATCGAAGATTGGGTCACGCCAATATGCGACTTTTACAATCGGTATCATCTAAAGAGCTAATTAGAAACTTACAAAAACTTAAATTTGAAAAACATTTTTGTGACGCTTGCAACATCAGAAAACAAGTACACGAAAGCCATAAGGCCAAAAACATGGTTTCAACTACTAAGTGTCTAGAACTTTTACATATGGACTTGTTTGGTCCTTCGGCCGTTCAAAGTTACGAAGGGAACTTCTACACTTTGGTCATTGTCGACGACTATTCAAGGTATACATGGACAAGATTTTTAAAACACAAAAATGAAGCTTTTGATCACTTTGAAATATTGAGCAAAAAGATTCAAATTCAAAAGGGTTCCCCCATTATATCAATACGTACGGATCATGGTCGGGAATTTGATAATGAAATACAATTTGGAACCTTTTGTGATGCTAACGGTATCACTCATAACTTTTCGGCACCACGTACTCCACAATCAAATGGGGTAGTAGAACGTAAAAATAGAACCTTACAAGAAATGAGTAGAACAATGCTAAATGAACAATCGATTCCTCAAAAGTTTTGGTGTAATGCCGTCGACACCTCCACCTACATTTTAAATAGAATTCTTATTAGACCTTTCCTCGGAAAAACTCCTTACGAGCTTTTCAAAGGTAAAAAGCCCTCCTTAGAATATTTTAAAGTGTTCGGTAGTAAATGCTTTATTCTTAATACCAAAGATTATCTAACAAAATTCGACCCTAAATCAACCGAAGGTGTATTTCTAGGATACTCTCCTAATAGTAAAGCTTACGTAATTCTAAATAAAGAAACCATGAGAGTAGAAGAATCTCTCAATGTAAAATTTGATGAAAGTCCTCCTCCTAAATCACCACCTTTAGTAGATGATGATATACTTGAAAATGATATCATAGAAAATCAAGATAAAGACCTAGAAATCAAGGAAAATGAACCATTAAACAAAGAAATCACAAACATCAAACAAAACTCCAAGAAGGGGTATACTCCAATGATAGAAAAGCCTGACTATAGAAAGTCTCAAGGTGCTAAAACACCTAGTGAGGTACAACGTATGCTGGGGGGGTGGGGGGGGGGGAGGCGGGGGGGGTAAAGAAGTTCCTATGCTTGGCTATAGGTTCAAATCATCGTTGCGGTAGGATGTACTAGACCTAATGTTGCCTTTGTGTAAAATTTATGTAGTCATTTTTAGCAAAATCCTAGTGAGATTTACTGGACTGCTGTGAGAACTATTCTTAAGTATTTAAGGAATACTAAAGATATGGTTCTTGTGTATGGGGAAAAACCTGAAGCTGAGCTGAAAGTATCATGTTATGCTGATGCAAGTTTTCAAACTGATAAGGACGATACCAAATCTCAAACGGGGTATGTGTTTGTACTTAATGGTGGAGCCGTAGACTGGAAGAGTGCCAAGCAAAGCACTATTGCTATGTCTTCTACAGAATTTGAGTACATTACTGCTACTGAAGCGTCAATGGAAGCTGTCTGGATGAGGAAATTTATTGATGGACTTGGCGATGTCGTGCCATCAAATAAAAGACCTATAGAGATGCTATGTGAGAATGGACCTGCAATAGCAATCGCCGCTGATCCTGGAATCTTGAAGGGAGCCAGACATTTTCAAAGGAAATATCACTACATTCATGAAGTAATTCAAGAACGTGAGATTGTCCTTAAGAAAGTTCACACAGATGACAACGTAATTGATCTGTTCACAAAACCAATGTCATTCAATAAGCATTTTGAACATGTTATAGCAATTGGGATTGTTCCTGCTAGTAGTCTCATATAAATCTGTGATATGTTAGTTAGTATTTGGATGATGGGATGTTAAACGATTGTTATTTCTTTTGAATGAATTAATATACGTGGTATTTTGTTTTCATTCTTTATAATAATTGTGTTCTATATTTGCATGTTTAAATCCATGAATGCTTTATTTAGCATTCTAAAGCTTTATCCATTACCAGTTAACAATATGGGAATATTGTTAAGACAAGGTAAATGTGAGTGTTTGGTTGTATTCTGGAGAATATGTAAAGATGATTCTGCCAACTTCACATGTTATTCAATGAGGTTGAATATTAGATACCCCACCTGTGTTAATCACTTTATGGATCAGCGTTATTAGGTGCATTACACATATGGTGAAAGTTATGTTTATCCTTAGACTTGAGATGCAAGCGGGTTTTGCATATATGGATAGCATTTTCTTGACTATAGTCTGACGCTATACTATAAAAGGGTAGTTATAACGATTATATTCGGAAATGTTTAGAAGTACATGACGGACACTTGTAGTCAAAATAAGATTTGTTCCTCTATTTGAGTGGGAGCAAGATACTTACGAGGACCCTCGTTGGTTTGATCAGATATTTACATGGTCGTGCCCAAAGTGTAGTTAAGATGATTCTTTTTACATTTGGTGATCTGAATCAATACAGATGCGAGAAACAAAATTGTTAAATTATGGAATGACTATTGATCCATATCCATATTTAACATGTATTTGAAACAAAGGGATATGAATAACTGAATCTATAGAAGGCTGAGTTGCTTTCTAAAAACTGCAAACTCATGTATTTTTGGGAGCATTGATGATGTTGCTAGACTATTTGTCAATGTTAGTATAGTATATTATATGAATGAGACATTCACAAGTGGGAGCTGTTGGTTTGTGCTCATGTCATACGGATATTTATATGGCTAGAAATACGTGAGCCTACGGGGTCACACACGTTATATATTTAGGTATCACTTTCATCTAATGTTAATATATACTCAATTGTATATTTATTATTTATATTAATATCATGATTCACGAAATGAACACTAAACGGTCGTTACATTAGTTTGTTAGATTGTAAACTAACCTATTATAGGCTTTTTAATTAATGGTAAATTAAATGTAATTAACCATAAATAATTGGAAAAGTTAAAAAGTCAACCCTAAGGGGGTGAGGGACTTGTTCGACCAGCCTAAAGGACCCAAGGTGGTTGGATTAGGCTTTTGAGCTATCTTTTCCTACAAGGAATGTTTTTTTAGGTAAACCCTAAATCTATCCCTATATAAGGAGGATCCTAGAGCTCATTATTCTCATCTTTTATCTCTCCTCTCTCTTGATACGATCAAAACAAACAACCCTTTAGGGTTTTTCAGTTTAAGTTATTCTTGTGTTTACATATTCGTTGGTCAAGAACTAGCATTCGGGTGATACTTCTTGACGTGTAGTGTATGAACCGCGTGGAGGCTACTTACTTTAGTAATTTGGAGTAGTTTTTGGTAAGTATGTTTATTACACACGTGCGTGTACTTAAAGAAGCTTGCGTTCTTCACTAGCTTGATTGCTATTGGTATGTTTCCTTATTTATGTTTTTATGTGTTAATTATTTATGCTATATGAATTATATCCGTTGCGTAGCTCGTAGAATATTCTTGTAATATTAGGGTTAATGATTAATAAATTCCAACACAAACTCCCATAAGTATTTCTCACATATCACCTACACCTTACCTCTCACTTAAACACTCCTTAATCATTTGTTAACCCCTTCTTCTAAAAACAAATGATTATTCTCACCTTCCCATACAATCCCAACATTCTAACAAACATTCCTTCTTATTTCCCAAATACATTCCCTAATCACTATTGACTAACTCTTTTCTCTATTAATGGTAATATGATTAAACCTATATAATGATTATCACCTTCATCATCTTTCCTCACAACTACAAAGCCTAAACCTGCACTACTTAAACCTTCCCCAAATCTTATCCCCTTACATGACAACTCACATTCCCTTACACATTGTACATTGTTGTACATCTTTTCCCCCAACATTCCAACATAGGCTCCCTTCCATCACATCTTAACATTCTCTACCACACAACCCCTATTCATTCTCTTCTTTACCTCGACACACACATACACATCCATTTGAATTTGAATTCAACACACAAACACTCAAAGCTTTCTCCATACACTTCTCCTCACACATTCCTTAGTTTGAAATTCAAATCATACACACTCTCACATACTTCACCAAACTTCTCTCACACACTTTGTCAACTCACCATTTTCAACATTCAAATTTAAATTTGATCTTAAGCTCTGAATCATCACATCACATCCTTTGTATATCCAACTCATATCCTACTCATTACTCACCACCTTATCTAACTCATATCCTACATACCACCTTATCCTAACTCACACTTTTCTCATCTTTATCCCACATGTGGATATTTGAATTTTAAATTCAAATTATCCCTCCCAACATCCACATGATGACATCAAATAACGTTACTTTTATAGCATCATTTATCCCATGTTTCTTACCCATTTTCGTATAATTATTGCATGACTTGGTACTTAATTGCTTAAAGTTGTTATTTGCAGTAATTGGTAAAGTTATGCTAAAAGGCACGCATTTTGGAGCTTAAACGAAAAAATCTAAAGATTACTGTTCTGCAACCTATATGTTGTATCCTTCAAGGAAGATACTACGTATCTGTGCCTGCAGTTTACCAGAAACCACAAAGAATTAAAGAGCAATACGCCGTATTAAGAAGACTCTATGCGATGTATCTAAGATCGAGTGTTTGAAGATTCTAGAAGATATTGAATGTGGTTCTTACTCCAACAAACCCCCAATACGCCGTATTGACCTCAACCAATACGGCGTATCAAAGATTTTCCAGACACTATAAATATAAAACCCTAAACACGAGTTTAGGGTGTGCTTAAACATATTTTCGAAACCCTAACTATATAAGTCAATTTTCAGAAGCTAAGAAGAGCAAAGAAGGTCAAGCAACGCGCTTAATTTCATAGAAAACACCTTGTAATTCTCATACTCTTAATAATCGTTCGATTTTTGGTATCATTCATTTAACTTGGTTAGGTTACCTTGGTTGGTTCGTTTATTATGTTTGTATTCGATACAATGGTTATCGCCTAATGCCTTTAGGTATTAGCAATGTTTATGAAGATTTAATGTTTGGTTTATTTATATCGATTGCCTAAGTTATCGTTGATTGTTGATTATGTTTATCAATTTATAGTTTACGTGCTTTTGTATGCGACCTATCGTTCAACCGGATCCTTGCCATTGGTTTAGTGAACAATTTGTACTAGCGGGTGACCTAGGATCAACAAATGACATTCTGATTCCCTTGGTAAGAACTCAGACATTGGACTACTAGTATATAAAGTGTCGTTAAGCAGTAAGTTAGTAAATTCTTGTTGAGCCAGGGTTTAATAAGATCACCATTATTAATCTCCTAAGATAGATTATAATCGACAAACGGATGCTTTATGCGGATACGTTTAATTATGACATAATTAGCGTGTCTAGGTTTAAGGAAGAAGTATCGCCTAAATCTAGGAATGATATGCCACTTTGAGATAAGCAATCATTGCACTTATAGACAAACCTGCATTATATTAGATTAATCATGGTTAATACAGTTTCTTTATAATTGGCTTGACCGCTCTTCTATCTTTTGTGCTTGTTTATGTTATCATGACTAAAATAGATTTAAGTTACCACTAAAACCTGTGCTAGTCTCTCAAACTAAAAATCCCCCCTTAAACCTTAGAATTAGGATTAACCTAGATTAGAATTAACATAGACTAGATCTAACATAGAAAACTAAAATACTTATAGACTTAGGAATTAACGCTCTCGCTCTTAGTGATTGACACCCTACTTACCAACAAAACTACAACTGACCAGGTACACTGCCCGTTAGTGTTGTTTTAGGTATAGTCGGCTAAATATAAATGTAAAACTTGATAATAAATAATACTTACGCATAATGACACATCAAGTTTTTGGCGCCGCTATCGGGAAGTAAAGTTGTTTAATTCTTGTTTATTAGTATTTTAGTTTAGACTTTGTGTTTTTAGTTTAGTTTGTTTTTGTGTGTTTGTTTTTCTGCATTGTATATTTTTGCATATTATGTTTTTGTATGTTTTATTTGTTTTTCTGCATTATTAAAGTCTATTGTAATTTACTAAGTCAAAAACTCAATACAACGTATTCATCTTTTTGGATACGGCGTATAATTTTTTTCTAAACCAATACAGCGTATCCGGCTTTAACATTAATATGGCGTATTAAGTCTTTTGAATACGGCATATTAGTCTATTTGACCTTTTTTCTTTCGTAGCAAATTTACTATAGGAAATGAACGACCCTAACATTACTATGGAGGAATATATTCGACTTGAAACTGAGAAAGCTCTTAGATAAGGTAAGGTGTATAACTGGGAAACTGCTACGTATGGTAAGATCAGGTATGATGATGACGTTCACTTCCTAAGATCTGTTGAAACGGAATTCCTAGCTATAGTCTATAATGACGCGTTAACATCTGAACTAGAGCTCTCATGTGAACTGACGGTAAGTCCTCAGCATATCGATATAGTTAATTGGGAAATTGAAATATCATTGTCCGATTTTGATGATGAGAATTACACTGTTATATACGATAATAATTCATTTTCTTATAAGATATTTAACATCGTTGATTTAAAATTAGATATGGGAAATGGTGATGATAAAATCGATATCAAACAATCTTTAGGGATTTATCTATCGAACTGTTACCTAATGTAATATATATCGATGTTGGTGCCTATGCACAAGGGTCAAATAAGCTTTTGGAAAAAAGTCATGATACATCAAGTAAATTTTTCAAAACTAAAATTTTTATCACGGAATTAAATGTTAATATCGTGACTTAGAACTATCTTAACAAAGGGATGCTAATAAATCTTATTAACAATTTATATGTTCCATTTGGCATCCCGTTCGACCCTAAGTTGTTTTATAAGGATGGGAAGCTGGAAGCAAGTCTAACTTAAAGACTCTTACAAAAACAAAAGTGCTTGCCGGGGAGACAACCTGGAAGGTATTTTCTTATTTTTTATCTAGTCTGTCTTCCTAGACTTTCTATACGGCGTATCCAGTCTCAATGGATACGGCGTATTGATTGTATGGACGTTATCCAGTCTTTTATTTTTTTGCATTTAAACATTATTTTCAGAATTGTCTATACGGCGTATTAATAAGTGTGATACGGCATATTTGACAATCTGACCCGTACCTTAGATACTTTTTACAGGTCTCAATACGGAGTATCCTGGTTTTAGGATACGGCGTATCGACTTCCTGTACAGCTTTTTTGTTTTTGTTTTTTGTTTTCTAACCGTCGAATACCGGAGATAGAATTGCATTGGTTTACCCTATATCTTATACAAGACCTTACTGAATGAAAATGACAACTTTGGTGGAGTATTTATATTATGGAATTTTGTGTGTTGTAGTCATGCTGGTATCCAGACCCGGATCAACACACAATTTTGGTCATAAACGTAACATCAAGAATCATTTGGAGCAAATGCCAGGGGAGTTTCTCGTTCTAATTCTTTTAATTTTCTATCCTTAATGTTATATTTATACAACGAGGTCGTTGTATATTTCAAGTGGGGGAGGAGAATTAGAACGCTTACTTGTCCTATTTTTCACAATAAACGCTTAAATAATGCCTAAATTTAAAAAAATTCAAGCATACTTTTGTGAAATTATTAGTTACATAACCCGCACACATAACCCTTGTTAGATATTGTGAGGATTTAGCCTTTCTGTTTCCCCTAATTTTACCCCTAAATTCCACAAAATTATGAGTTTGTCAGTGATGCTGTAAACTTTAGAACTTGGCTTGGTATATCTATTTGAGACCACAATAAGTACTATTTTTAATAGATGGAGTGACATTTTCTAAACTGGTAAATTTCTAGGATTACACCGAAAAAGCCTTTACATGTTGTGATATTAACTAACTACACTGGTTAGTTAACCCCCGTATAAATCCTTTATTTACTCTCATTTTTAGAGTAAGATACCCCTAGATAAACCTGTTGAGTCATTCCATTCTGACACCAATATTTGTTTCGTTACAAATTTACACCTTAGCCTACCATATTAGATTAAGTCCTTAATCGGTTGCTAGTTGCTTTTATGTAAAGTATTGTATTTCCTGTCGTAATGCAAAATTTTCTATCTACGGTTAGGTCGGGAAAATTTCACAATGCAATTAGGTACATGTGTGAATTTTTTATCTACGGTTAGGTCGAGAAAATAGCACAACGAGAATGTGAAAGTAGTGTATATTTTTAGTCTTAATTTTTCAGTGTGTTTTACTACTTTCACAAATATTTTTTACATCCAAAGTATGGAAAAGAATCGATAAATTATCCAGATTCATTGTGATCGTGAAGATGGTGAATATACACCGAAGTTCGTAGTATGTTTAATAAAATCGAAAAAAGAGAAAAATACAAAAAAGTGATTCTGTAGAGTATTGTTGTATGTTGGTCAAAATAAACCAACCATGTATTTCTTATATAAAGTGGTAGATATCACCACTAATGTTGCAAAGTATGTATGTTATGGATATTTGGGAGTTGATCATTACGGGAACGCCAATTAAAGGTGTTTTTGTTAAACTTTGATCAAGGCATTTATCTTTGATTTTTGTCTTCTTCAAGGGATGGTCGGGGAAGTTACTAGCAACTAAGTGCCTTATTTGTTTGGAATTAAGCTATTTGTTTTGTTTTTTTATTTAACAACAATTATTTTCCCTTTTCTAATCCGTAACCTTGGGTCTTACTCGAATGAGGATGCGAGCAATTGCATGTATCTATTCCATCGTTATGGATGTGTATGTGTAATTTTATCCACCTTGTTGGTTTATTACTTTTGGTGAAAGATTAGACGATCCATACCCTATATTGTTCTTCATCCTAACCTTTGGTTTTACTCGAGTAGGGAAATTATGAAATCATGTATGTCTATTCCATCGTTATGAATGTGTATATGTGGTTTGTCACCCTAGCTGGTCTACGACTATTGGTGAAGATTACTAGTTTTATTCTTTGGCTTAGTCGAGTTAAGGATCGAGCAATCACATATGTCTATTCCGTCGTTACGGTCATGTATCTGTGATTTTGTCACCTTTTCTGGAATATTGGTATCGATAGAGACTAGAAAGAACGATCAACCCTTAAACCAAAAAACCCAATTTACCTTTGTAGACTAGTCACTCCTTAGCTTTAGTGGTGGAGATGTGTATCCTTGCCAAGCTTATGATAAAATACTCGTCACGACTGAGCAATTGAGCGAATTAGTTAAATGTTACGACATAGATTAGATGAGCGAATTGAGTGTTTTCATTTTTCTACTTCGTGAGGTGTTAGGTTGTGTACTAGTAATTGAACAAATAATTGCTTTAAGGAAAAATCCTTAACTACGGTTAAGATACATTTTCATAAGTTTTCTAAAGTCTACTTAAGGACAAGTAGGATTCAAGTGGGAGGATATTTAATGACATCAAATAACATTACTTTTATAGCATCATTTATCCCATGTTTCTTACCCATTTTCGTATGATTATTGCATGAATTGGTACTTAATTGCTTAAAGTTGTTATTTGCAGTAATTATGGAGTAATTGGTGAAGTTATGCTAAAAGGCACGTATTTTGGAGCTGAAACTAAGAAATCTGAAGATTACTGTTCTAACAACTTATACGCCATATCCATCAAGGAAGATACGGCATATTTGTGCTTGCAGTTCACCAGAAACCACACAGAATTAAAGAGCAATACGCCGTATCCAGAAGACTCTATACGCCATATCCAAGATTGGGTGTTTGAAGATTCTGGAAGATATTGAACGTGGTCCTTACTCCAAGAAACCCCCAATATATCGTATTGACCTCAATCAATACGGCGTATCGAATATTTTCCAACCACTATAAATACAAAACACTAAACATGAGTTTAGGGTGTGCTTAAACATATTTTCGAAACCCTAACCACCTAAGTCAATTTTCAGAAGCCAAGAAGAGCAAAGAACATCAAGCAACGCGCTTAATTCCATAGGAAACACCTTGTAAGTCTCATACTCTTAATAATCGTTTAATTTTTGGTATCATTCGTTTAACTCGGTCAGGTTACCTTGGTTGATTCGTTTATTATGTTTGTATTCGATATAATGGTTATCGGCTAATGTCTTTAGGTATTAGCCATGTTAATAAAGATTTAACGTTTGGTTTGTTTATATCGATTGCCTAATTTATCATTGATTGTTGATTATGTTTATCAATTTATACTCGTTTACGTGCTTTTATATGCGACCTATCATTCAATCGGATATTGTTGTGCCGACCAAGTAGACTAGATTAACCGGGATAGTTCTCCATATAGCAATTTATATATCTAGAATTATAGGATCACAAATAATGACCAATCCTTACTATTGGTTTAGTGAACAAGTTGGACTAGCAGGTGACCTGGATCAACAAATGACGTTCTGATTCCCTTGGTAAGGACCCGAACACTGGACTACTAGTATATAAAGTGTCGTTAAGTAGTAAGTTAGTAAACTCTCATTGAGTTATGGTTTAACAAGATCACCATTTTTAATCTCCTATGATAGATTATAATTGACAAATGGATGCTTTATGCGGATACATTTAATTGTGACAGAATTAGCATGTCTAGGTTTTAGAAAGAAGTACTGCCTAAATCTAGGAATGATATGCCACTTCGAGATAAGCAATCATTGCACTTATAGACAAACCTGTGTTATATTAGATTAATCATGTTTAATACAGTTTCCTTATAATTGGCTTGACCGCTCTTCTATCTTCTAATTATCTGCTTGTGTGTGTTATCATGACTAAAATAGATTTAAGTTACCACCAAAACCTGTGCCAGTCTCTCAAACTGAAAACCCCCCTTAAACCATAGAATTAAGATTAACCTAGATTAGAATTAACATAGACTAGATCTAACGTATACAACTAAAATACTGATAGACATAGGAATTAACGCTCTCACTCTTAGTGATTGACACCCTACTTACCAACGAAACTACAACAGACCGATACACTGCCCGTTAGTTTTGTTTTAGGTATAGTCAGCTAAATATAAATGTAAAACTTGATAATAAATAATACCTACGCACAACGACACATCAAGTTTTTGGCGCCGTTGCCGGGGAGTGAAGTTGTTTAATTCTTGTTTCTTAGTATTTTAGTTTAGATTAATCTGCACTTAGTTTGTTTTTGTATGTGTTTGTTTTTTGTGTGTTTCGTTTTCTGCATTGTATATTTTTGCATATTGTGTTTGTTATTTTTCTACATTATTACAGTTTGCTATAATCTAGGTCGAATACTTAATACGGCGTATTCATTTTTTTGGATACGGCGTATAAAATTTTTCTAAACCAATATAGCTTATTCGACTCTAACATCAATATGGCATATTTAGTTTACTGAATACGGCGTATTAGTCTATTTGACTTTTTCTTTCCTAGCCAATTTATTACAGGTCAAAATGGACAATCCAGACATCACTATGGAAGAGTATATTGAGCTTGAAGCTGAAAAAGCTCGTAGGCGTAGTCAAACGTTTAATTGGGAAA
>BQNB010043815.1:0-45274 GCA_026074375.1 Tanacetum coccineum | reverse complement strand
ATCTAACATTAATCTTATGCGATTTTCAGGTAAATAATGTTTTAGGTGATGTGCACGTGGATAGTGTTGTCAAAGATGTTGACGAAACTGACGTTCAAACTGTAGTCGTTCCTTATCAACACGAGAAGAAACTCAGTAAGGCTTGCCTATCCCCTTATGTACCGCCACCGTCGACCACTGAAGTTAAATGCAAGAGAAGGCGTCGTAATAACAATAAGAAAAAACAAAAAAAGAATCATCAGAACTGTGATGGAAATGAAATCCAACTTTTGCCGTGGAAAGAGGTATGTTAAGCACTTAGTTATAAACTAAGTTAACATGTTTAAATAACTTGATAGACATCCCGACATTTTAGTTCAACTGTCTATGAGATACTATCTAGTAACATTTAAGTACTTGATAGAAAACTTGATATAAAACTTAGTTATAAACTGAGTTAACATGCTTAGATAATCAAAAACATTAGATAATAAAAAAGATCACCTAATTTGTTCAAATTGTTCAGGATCTTACTCGTTCCCCAAACGCACCAAAAAGAACAGTGAGTGTGCCTAAAGAAATTATGTCGTTATTTCGTGATAAAAAGAAGATGGAGATGCGGTGAAGTTTTCCATGGCTGGAAGACGATCATCTAAAAGAAATAGATTTCTAGGACAAATTAGTGGGCAGGAGCCACAGTAAAAGAGGTTGGCTATCGGATGATGTAAGTATTTTTGACTAGTTAAAAATCAACCTATTAACTGTATTTAGATTTATCCTATCTAACGTTTACCATATTTCTATTTTTTAACGATAGCACCTCGATATTTGGATTGAGTATTTGTGGCAGTTCAGGAAGGCCGATGATGACTTGGCTATGGCAAGTCCATATCTGAGCGATATGCTTCTTCGATGGGAGTTTCCTAGTTATTACGCTGATGGTGTCAAGTACGGTGTAGCCTGGTTTGCATCAAGTGTTGAAAAGGTTTGTATTTTTAACCTATATTCTCTTAAATTGATATATATTTAAGGATTGCATAATTTATTATGTTCCAATATATATGTGTACTTTCCCGTCAACGAAAAGGATTTCCATTGGTGCCTTGCAGAGTTGCACCTTCGTTCGGGTGTGATAACTTTTTATGATAGTATTGGGGGGCCTTCTGATGGAATAGAAGCCCATCTTTTTTGGCTGGAGTTGAGGCAAACATTGGAGTTTCATATTACACTTTATATGGATGATGCCGATGTGTTTGAGAAAAAGAATATTGATAAAGACAAGTATTCAATTAGTTTTCGATATGCGGATGGAGTCCCAATCCAAGGTGGACTTTATAGTGACTATGGTTTATGGGTTTGCATATTTTTATACAGGTTGTCCCATTATCTGCCATTGGAGGTGGATGATTCCATCAATGTTGCTTTGGCGTATCATGAACGAATGATTGATTTTTTTATGGAAATACAAGATGTTGGTCTAGTGTAGTTTGTATATGCTCTATGGTTTGGGAAACGTCAGAAAATTGTTGTTGGTAAACTTTGTTGTGTTGCTAAACTTTTGGAAATATGACTATTTAGCAGTTACTTATGTTGGGGTAGTATGGTTTGTTTTAATGACTAATGTATGTTTATATTAGCACTAGTTGTTTTCTTTTGTTACAAATGGGTTGATTTTTGTTATTTTTTAAATGATTTGACTACTCAAAAAGGGTTGTTTTGGTTATTTGTCTAATGAAACATACTTCTGTTGTTTACTCTAAAGAACAAGCATTAGCATCAAAATTTAGATACTAAACAAGATCATTACTTGATATCATTAGTAAACTTTAGATACAATGTGTACTTAAAATGGGTTATTTTGGTTAATTGTTTACTATAAAAAATTGGTTGGTTTTGTTATACTTTCTACCTCACATGATTTGACTAAATGGGTTGTTTTGGTTAATTGTTTACTCTAAAGAACAAACATGAACTTAAAATTTTAGATACTAAACCAGATCATTACTTTATTTCATTATTAGAACCATGATTTACAAACCACTTGATCATCACAACCTTTATCATAATTTACAAACCACTAGATTAATATCCATAAACATAAAGGAAAACATCGCTTGACCTAGAACTTAAGGAAAACATCACAAATACTAATAACTTAACCCATTGCAAAGATCACAACCGTCTAACCCCAAACCCAAAAGCAATTTAATGCCCACCTTCTAACCCCAAACCCCGACCCATCACTTGCGGTCTAGTTTGACCTTTGCAATAAAAGCATACTTTTCACAAGTATACTCTTGGGTATCATTGATTAGCTTCATGATGGATTTCGCCTTATCGAGATCCTCACCACATAGTATCCTAAGATATGCCATACTGTCAGAATCTAAGGCTGACCCACCAAGTTCTTTGACCTCTTCTATAACCTCCACCTTCTTCCTCAATGCATCAGTCACTTCATGGCAAAGATCTGTCAATAGCCTTGTCATGTGCAACTCTCGTTCCATCTCCCTTTTGAGTTACTGTAGTTGACGTTGATTGACAAAAAAAAATGAAGACAATAATCTATTCAAAAGAAAAGATAGAAAGCTAGAAATCTTGCACATACATCACGTGGGACTTGGTATTAAATTTTTACATTTACATTCTAGCCCCTTAATTAATAAGCTATTAACAAATAAATATTATAGATTTTAAAAATAACACTTTTGGCCCCTGTCCATTTTAAGCTCTTTAAAACTAGTCCAAAATTTTTAGTTTAGTTATTTTATCTTTAACATAATTAAGTCTATAAAATATACATAATACACTATTAACAACTAAGATATATTATATATTTAAAATGGGTGACCTAATTAGTTGTTATTTTCTTTTGCCCGAGCACATCATTTAGATTTTTATAAGTATTTTTACTTGTATTAGGTCCAGTCTGGTAAAGTCTACATTCGTGGGTTACTTTTAGAGATACTCGTTGTGCTCATTCTTGTACTCACGCTTTAATCGTTAAGGTGAGTTCACGGACCTCTTTTTAAATGTTTTATACGTTTTTGGGGTGATTTGCATGATCATATTGCTTTATAAGTTATTTTAGACTATTTGAATATTTTGAGCTATTTAGACATATTGAGCTAGTTAGACTTTTTGACTATTGAGACACTTTGAACTATATAAACATTTTTGAGCATTTTGAACCATATTGAACCTTTTTGACTTATTAGACTTATTGGGCTTTTGAGCTATATTGGACATTTTTGATATTTTAAACTATATTGGACAAATTGAACCACTTTTAAACTTGATAAGTGTTTTTGAGTATTCACAAGATCCTCGTTTTACTGCTTTTTATTTTAGGGATTATTGCATACTAAGAACTGATTATTAATCTGTCAATTGTCATATTGAGACTTTGCGTATTATCTTATGATATACGTTTGATTTGTACATAGATGGGCTTCGCATATTATTTTTATAATATATAAGACTTGGTTAATATTAAAACTCACGTATTATATTTATAATACGTGTGACTTTTATTAAAATGAGGCTTTGCGTATTCTGTGTGAATACGTAAGGTGCATGGATCTAGTGTTAGGTATGTGAGATCCTGTTCTTTCTCCTCACTTGTCTAAGTCCCCCTTTGGGTCGCTGTTCAGATCCCAATTTATACGTACTTGTTGCGCTCCGCTGTTCTGGAGTGTAAATATTATGGATAGCGCTATTAGAGGTCGGCCAACCTCTCGGTTCCACTGTTCAGGAACTTGCATAATATTTATATATAGGGGCAGTCGTTCATTTGTGCTTTGACACTATATTTTATGCTTGTACATCTTACTGGAATATTTTATTTTAATATTAACCAAGTGGCTTTGAACATTAGACTTTCTATTATTGGGCATGTCTATGTATTATGAAATTGTGTGTGAATTTATATGATACAAGTCTTGTATGGGCAAGACTTGTATTGGGATAAATTCATATGACTTTGGCCATGATGTATTCTTTTATAAATTATATTCTGAGACTTTGTAGGATATCATATTTCACAGCCCTGGTGATTATTCTTGGATTTGGCTAGTTTCGAGAGAGAGAAACACATAGAGAGATATTTTCTAGAGAGAGAGGAGAGAGGAGTGTATGTGGTTAAAAGTGGTGTAAAATGAATAATGACTAAGAGTCAGCCTTTCTAAAGTTGGAGAGGCTTTTATAGTTCTTACAATCTAGGGTATTAGAAATACCGTCTTAATACGAAAGGTCATACGATTAACTATTAAAATACGAGTATCACTATAACAGTAAAAATAACACGGGGTGACGAGACATTTTCTAATATCTAACAATCTCCTCCTAAGGGAGGTCACCCCTGAAAATACTAAACTTAATCACTTCAGTCTTTAGCTCGTAGACATTTGATATCTTGTACATTTGGGGTAGTGATCTTTTGATTCATCTTTGACTTGTCTTTGATTGTGAAAAAACACTAATATAATAACTTGAGCTTTCTTGAGATCATCACCTAAGGCATAATCTTACAGCATCTTGTAATGGATCGCTCATTCTTGTGCACTTGAGCAGGAAATACACGATATCCGAGTTTGCGGAAAGCTATGACACCTTTATTGAGATCTTTCAAACTTCATAACAAGTGTAGGTCGTGTCTGAGCATTCGTTTATTTCACTTGATATTTCTGGTACTGGGTATTTCCATCTCCATCTCCATCTTTAAATTATCCTGTAATGAAACAGTTAGTAATAAAGAGAAAATTGATTTGAAAAATCAGTCTAAGTGTTTCTTATGAAAATATTTTGTAACACTTCGAGAGTTTTGATTGTTTGTCAAATGATCAATAACCCGTCAATTCCTATACTGGAACAAGTGTTTTGATTCACGTAGAAGTCGCACCATCGTTTCTTTTTCCAGTGTTGACATAAGTTTTGATTCTTGTGACTCGCATAAGTCACCTACTAAGAGCTGGTTTGATGTGGGCTTAGCTGGATTTCCATCTTCATGTGAAAAACCTTCGTTTCTCTCGGATGTTTCTGGCAATTCACAAGGATAATGCATATGACTCTTAGGATAGGTTGTTTCCCAGATGTGTGAAGACAAGAGAAGACAATGGGTCTAACGATGATTATTAATGATCTTTGGGCTCTAGACCTCCCGCACACCACACCTTACGTCTATAGTGCGTTTTTGTTTTTAGTGATCGGAGGTGAAGCTGACTGCCACCTTTTCTCATATCAAATTAACTCGGAGTGAGAAGTCAATTAGATTACGTTTGTCTCGGTGTGAAATGAAACATACATCTTTGGAGATTCTGAAGTGGCTAGGGAGGGTTGGCATTGCTATCATCTGGGTCCATGATGTCGGTCTCATGGTCAGCAATGTCATCTTGTGATTCTTGCAGCTATGTGGTTGACCCGGTTTCTGCTAAGAGTATGGATGGATTTCTTTCTTTACACCCTTTATCCTTACTATTCTTTTTATTTCTTCAACCCTTCAAGCCCTTACCTGAGACTTCATGACTAGAACCTTGTTGGGTTTATTCCAGTACTAGCTCCATCTCAATCGGCACTATTCCCTTATTCTTACTTTTTCTCCTTTTTTATGTCATACCTAAGGACTTCTACACTAACTAGTGGATTGTCCCAGGACAGATCCCTTCGGTTCATGGTGGATCATTAGAACTTGTACCTAACCTTACCAACCTTAATACTCCGATATTGTGTTACAATATGCCCCGCTTATGGTCAGTCTTTTGGTACTGTTCTCCTCTCCATAAAACCAATTGAAAAATTCAATTAAGGTACTTATGATATAAATATCAAAGCATTTTGTACCTCGATTGTTTTTACTTTTCAAAAACGCTCCCCCTTAAAATGTGCATCGGTATTTGAAATTGTTTAGCACGTTTGGGAGGAGTATACACACGAGTCTTAATAATCACATTTTTATTATTCACATATTTTAATAACATTTTCTCCCTTTATCAAAAAATTTAAACCCTTTGACATTTTGGATATCAATTGATTTAAATATGTTAAAAAAATTTTGGAACGAAAAATGTGCAATTATTCAAAGTGCGTGTATGAGAAAACATTATTAATGCTCCCCCTCAATCGTTGAGGGTCATAGATTCTTCTACCACATAATCATCAAGAAGATATACTAATTTTTACTTTATAACTATACAAGATAAATTATTCATTAAAAAAGATAATATTGCCTTAGTGACGGAGTGAACGGATGTCACTCTGTTCTATATGATCAATCTTTAGTCACTATCTCTTAGGTTCGTCATCGACAAAGCTTTCCAGACTTTGATAGATTCTCTGATTTTTGTACTCCTCTCCAATCACCTCGATATAAAGTCTTTCACTCCTTCTTTTGTCGTTTCAGTCCATTTCCCTCTACTCCATGCCACTTATTAAACTGAATAGCTTGAAATTTCTTTAACCCATCGAAATCTAGCTTTTCTTTGATTCTTGTCAATGTTCCATCGCTAAACTTGTGCACCTTATCTATTCTCATCATCTTTCTATTATCATCCCTGTCTCTGTAGATTACTGCTCTTGGTTTGAAGACAATGGTGTAATCTTCTTTGAAAGGAAAATCAGATGCATCCTAATTAGGTTGTTCCAGATTAAGCTTAGTTTGATAGCTCTCAATGCCCAGCTGCAAGTCTTCCACACGTTTCCTTATGACAATGTTTCTGGTCCATAAACTGACCCCGCTATGTGCAAATTAACCTTGCCTGCTTGGTAGTGGTCGAGCTTGCCTTGAATATAAAGGATGTTCAAGTCTTCAAAGTCATTGGGATGAAGACTTTTGAAATCCTTTTCTGAGATCTTATACTCGTTGTAGTCAGCTCGGCGTAGAACTATCTCTCTCAAGTAGTTGTATCCGTATCTTTCATAAGTTCTTGTTTAACAGATAACCACTAAGAATTCGCATATGGGATCTGACTGCATCCACGATCTTGAGGGCCGCTCACGTGTTTGTTGAAGTAGAAATGTTTCTGCTTAAACCACCAGTGTGTGATTACCATAAGTGCATTATGTCATATACTGCTCACTTTCAATCCTAATGACAGAATAATTCTTCAGTCTAAAGTCTTGCTAAAGAGGGCTTGAGCTTGGAATATTGATAAAGCTCTGTGTCGTTCTTAGTCTCTGTCAGAAGAAAGATACTCCAGATTTTGTTGAAAAGAATTGTGGTTGAATAGTTCACCTGACCTGGAGGTTCTCCTTAAGGGCAATGGTATTGCTAATATCAGGAACAATCCGATGACCCTCAGGATTAACCAAATCAATCTTATTTGTGAGAAGCTTGTGACATTCTTCCATCTAAAACTGAAGAGAAATGTTGTTCTCATGAAAACCTTTCACCATCATGAAAGTTGGACCTTCAAGATCAGCTTTGCTGAGCTCTTCTTTTCCAATCCTTCTACAATACCATCTGATGAATGAGCCTATATCATCAACCTTGTTATGAAGCTTGTTTTCATCTGGATCTTGATGTGCTTTGGCAAATGCATTTGCCCAGTTATTGTCAGCTTTAGGTAGGTCAATTAGAGGAATGACCCATTCCGGTTCAGGAGAAGCAGGCCTTTCTTCTTTAGGTTTTGGTCTGAACCATGTTGTTGTATCTGATATCTTTGGCATATGAGCGTTATCGGTGTCCTCCGGATCTAAGACATGCCCTTCATCAGAAATTAGAATGTCCTTGGTAGGTTGTTCATCCATAATTACTTTATCAGTAGGCTCTTCAACTGGATCCTTTGCTGGTGCAGACTTACCAGTTTTAAAACCCACCTTTGGATCTTTACCCTTGGAGAATTCTTTGGTTGTGGATGACTTCTTAGTAGACTCAGACTCTCTTTTTCTTTTCTTCTTTGTTGACTTACCCTAGTTTGATCCAGCTGGAGGGCCTTCATCATCGTCATCATCATCATCACCATCATGCTTTCTTTTATGGTCTTTAACCGTGTCTGCAACTTCCTTGTCCATGGCATTTTCATCCTCTATCAATGCTTCCATGAGAGCATGAGAGCATGATATAATTTGTAGTTGGCAGGATTTATGTTGGCATATTTTTTCTTATGCATGAATTTGAAGAGAGCACTCTTTAGATCAAATTCATCAAGTGCAGCTTTATCAGTCGACTTGATGGTATATGTTGCATCTTGTTTCTTTTCTTCTTGTTCCCTTTTGATTCTGATAATCTCTTCTGGACTCTTTTTATATTCTTGCTTCTTGCTTGACTCTGGAATAGGCAGCACATAGTATTTCTCAACTAAATCTACAGTGTGTCTTTCAAGAGCCTTAAGGAGAGCATCATCAAGTTTTGTTCCTACATACTTATCAATAACTAGAGGAACTTTGGATTGAATAGAAGCCAAAATAGCAGTAGAGTGATCAATCTTCTTTACTTCAGACATATCTTGTTTTAATTTCACGACTCTTAGCTGAAGGGCGATGATTAGAGTGATTTCTAGGATAGCTGTGGTGATTGCTGGAGCTTCAGTGTTGATTGGTGGTGTTGTAATGGTTGTAGGGATTGGTGTTGTTTGTTGTAAAACTAGAGGTTGCTCAAAAATCTCCTTGTTATGAGATAGATTAAGAAATTGATTACCATAATCAGAAGGCACAGAGAAGCTTGACGATGTCAAAGGTTGCTCAGTAGTCTCTTTAGTAATGTCTGCAGTCTTTTCAGCATCTTTATCTTAGTGGTCAGCAATTCTTGCGCACGGTGTATCTGTACTTGTAATTATCGTATTAGAATCAGATTCAGTTTTTTTCTTGTCATTCCTCAACATTGCAAAAAATTGACTCATCGAACCCCCTGGTATCTCTCACCATTTCCTTCACTGAGCCACCAGTACCAGGTTGTCTCCTCAACATGCTCCTTTTTACAATTCACTTGAGAGCTTTCCTTATTTTATGAAGCGGCTCTTGTTCAGCGGGTAGTAAGAGTTTGAATTACCCTTGAGCTTCTGGCGTTGTTTCAGAGAAATAGCATATATTGACTGTCTTTCCTTCTCGCAGGTTCGGGGCAGATTCGGAGCTAATTCTTGCATTGAGTGGCTGTGACTTGTCTTTGCTGCAGCTTGTTTGTCAGTTCAGTTAAGCTGATTGGACTTTGCCTATTCTAAAGCTATGTCTGGTTTCAGGAATGATGTTGTCATCAATATATGGTGGCTTTTTCTTCTTAGTAACTCTTCTACTAGAGGTTTTCCTTCTGATAAGAGGTTCTGGTTCAGACTCATCAGACACATCAACAGATTCTTCAGTGGGATCTGCAGACTTCTTCCCTTGCGAACCTTTCCCTCTGCTCTTCTTTGGAGGTATTTGACCAGTAGAATACAGGATGAACCTCTTGTATGATTCTGATTGAATAATCTCGTTATTAAGCATAGTAGCAGGATGACGAGACCATATTGCGAACATCTCACCATTCTCACGAATTTAAGCGACTCACAACACCGTCATCCTTGAGTGTGTAAAGGATTTGAAACTTGAGCTTCTTGAGAGATTTGTGCTCTTGGAGGAAGTAAATCAATGATACCTTTGTGAATCGAGGATATGACATCTTTTCACGTCTTGACATTTGTTCTCCCGTTCTATGATCATTTGGTAGCAATGTCTCCCAAATCAAAGATGGGATAATCAAATTCTCTTTATAAAACATGCCCCACAGAATATCAATTCTTGACTTCCTTAACTTGTCATTGCTAGTGTCTGTTAATAGGACTCTTGTTGATGCAGGCCTGCCAGAGTTTCCACCAAGGCTGATGCATAGTGGGTTACAAAATATTTGTATATTTGTGAAGTTGTCCTGAGTAACCAAGATCAACGAGGGACCGTGAGAGTGTCTCTATCATTTTGTACTTCACTGTGTACTGCTTCACCTTCTTTTCGTAGACAGATATATTATCTTTCATAAAGACTTCAGCATCTATCACACACCTTTTATTGGCTAGAAGAAACTCATAGGACTCAGAGCCTTTGATCTTAGTAATAGTGTACCAAAACTGTTGCATGAGAATTTCAGGGACATCCGCAAAAATGGTGAATGCCTTGATGCATGTAGAATTCTTGATCACATCAATAACAACTTGAAAGGTTTCTTCTTTCTGCTTTACTGTGGTTTCCGTTCAACATTTGTTGTGCTTATGTTGACTCTTTCAGCAGTAGGAACCCATAGTTCATCACGAGCAATGACTTGTTCTGTCTCTTGAGGATTCATGATTCTGCTTAAGAAACAACCAATACAGTTCATATACAACATATATATTCTACTGATTATCATTGGATATCCTTGATGTGCTGATTGATTTTAGAAACATGCAATGGTTAGTTTTTCATGTTAGAGTTAGGATAGTGATATAACATCGGAATGAAGTCATCCTTAAGACCAATGATGTCAATGTTAACTGTGAAGTTAACAGACCCGATTATTTAGTTTCGAGATTAAGACTCCTATTCTCATAGAGGGCAAATAACACACATTTAAACATGACACTTGAGAAAATATGACAATAAGCAAAAGATTACACAAACTTTAGAAAATTTGGGCAGAGTTTCTTTTTGTATTATTGACATATTTCGCCTGAAGTGAACCTGTCATGTTTCGCTCCTACATATTTCGCTCCAACATAAGCAAGTTGTTCATGTTTCGCTTGGAACATGAGTACATGTTTCGCTTGAAACATGAAATACATGTTTCGCTTGGAACATGTATACATGTTTCGCTTGAAACATGAAATACATGTTTCGCTTGGAACATGTCATACATGTTTCGCTTGGAACATGTCAAACATGTTTCGCTTGAAACATGTCAAACATGTTTCGCTTGAAACATGTCAAACATGTTTCGCTTGAAACAGGTAAACATGTTTCGCTTGAAACATGTAAACATGTTCCGCTTGAAACATGTTTTAACATGTTCCGCTTCATTCTATCAATACATGTTTCGCTTGCTTAACCAAAAATTCATAACTTAGAATTTAACAACTTAAATCCCTATGAATCATTCAAGCAAGCTTCTCATTACACTTCTAAGCATCTCAAAATCCATAACCACAAAGATTTATGTGACAAAAAATGCTCGAAAAAATCATCATATGCAATCAATCTAAGGGATAAGCTCATAATCTATTATCTAAGGCAACTTGGAGAATCTTAAATGCATAAGAGTGAAATAACCACTTAGCACATAACCATTAACAACCACCAACATATTTCGCTTCATTCATCTAAAAAAAATCTTCCTTCATCACTCATATGATCGAGATATCATAAACTGTTTCAACCACTTCTTAATCGCACCCTAGTCATCAAAACCCCTCATTTAATTAACGATTAAGATCATTTTTAATTCATTCGAATTCTAAAAATCATCATATCTCATTAATTAGTTAACTAAATGAAAAACTGTTTCAAACCCATCCTAATCGCACCCTAACGAATCAAACCCCTCAATCAATTCAAGAAAAACACGCAACTTTTATATTATGAACCCTAAATCGATTTTATTCGATTAATAGCTCAAAAACGAGTTTTAAACTAATTCCTTTTATAAATGAGATGAGAAATAGGTAATGAACGAATAGGAGTGTACCTTTGATCTTGAAATGAGATTTGAAAAATTCGAATTTGAATGGAGCGGTTTATGTGTGTGTGTGTGTGTTTGACCAGTTTGACCAAAATATGTAAGTGAGTCAAAATTTTAGACTTGGAAAGAATGGTCCTTGAGCTTTACTATCTTTTCTATTTCTTTGTCTAAGTATTTCTAAGGTTGTTCTAAGTTTGACATTTGGCTGATTTGGTCCCTATTGAATAATAAAGCTAGGAAACATATCACAAGATTGCATTAAAGTCCCTAATCCTTTAAACAACAGACATTTATGGCCCTTTGAATTAAAATTAATTAACTCCCCTTCAAACTTTAACCCATTAGAATACATAAAAACGTTTTGTCTTGGTCATAGAACGATAGAACAGATTTCAACTGTGAGTGGTTCAGATACTGTAAAATTACTGCTGGGAGTAAATGCGACGAAATCCCTAGTAGTAACTTATTAAACATAATAATTACCACTCTTATAGCTTTTGACAATTTATACTCATACTTTTATAGCATACAACACTCCTAAACCGCCATGGAATATCCTCCCAATCACTTCTTTTAGAAATCCGTATGATGAAGTAAATTTTCAAATTCACTCTCCCCCTCAAACAATGACCCATTTTCTATTGAAAGAGCTGTAGTTATTGATTGGGATGGAAAAGTTACTTGAACAGCTATCCCACCACTATCGTTAACACAAATAATTTTGAAGAATCAATTAAGAAAAATTATTTGGTTTTCAAAAGGAAGACTTCTCTTCCGAGTTAAGAAAAATGCACTGAAGCGTACATTAATCCTCTGATGCATGGATATAAAGTAATCCATGCCTGGGGAAAATTAATTACCCGCGTTTGAGAACTGGGTTGCAATCTGAAGTAATTGCAAGCCATTTTGTAATTCCAAATGACTTAAAATATTTACCAAGTCCATTATTATTATTATTATTATTTGTGCGTTAAATATGTACAAAGGATACACGAAGACACTTCGTTTATTCATCCTCTCCTTCTTGAAGGCGTCTGAGAGTTTCTGGGGTCAAACTCTTCATGCCTAGGCGTGGAAGAAGAAATTCGAACCGTTCTCTTGGTAATGCTTTTGTGAGTATGTCCGCAAGTTGATAGTTCGTTTCCATAAAGTAGAGTTCAACCACTCTATTTTCCACTTGCTCTCGGATGAAATGGTGACATTGGACATTGTTACAGCAAAGAGCAATGGCACTTTTGTTATCATAGTACATAGGAATTTTATTGAATTCAAATCCGTAGTCTTTTAGCTGGGATCGAATCCAAAGTATGTGAGCACAACATCCAGACATGTCAATGTATTCAGCCTCTGTTGTAGATAATGCAGTGCTTCTTTGCTTCTTTGAGGACCAGCTAACCAATCTATCTCCAAGAAACTAAGCACTTCCCGATGTACTTCTTCTTGAATCTTGACATCCCGCATGATCCGCATCTGCATAAGCTGTTAGTGACATGGCATTGTCTTGCCAAATCCAAAGACCCATGTTAATGTTCCTTGTAGGTTACGAAAGACAGGTTTGGATTGCTTAAGGTGCTTTTTGGTGGGCTTAGCCTGATATCTAGCACACATGCATACAACGAATACAAGGTCGGGTCTACTGGCAGTAAGGTACATTAAGGAGCCAACCATTCCTCTAAATCGAGTTTGGTCAACTGGAATCCCTTCATCCAGTTTTTATCGATCCACCATTGGTGTATCAACAGGGTCTGTAAGATCCATTCCATATTTCTTTAAGATTTCGAGAGCATATTTTGCTTGGTTAATAAAGATGTCTCCAGGACTTTGAGAAACTTGTAGTCCTAAGAAAAACGACATTTGTACGTGATTGGACATCTGAAATTTAGAGCTGTCTCTTTTGGCAAATATGTCCCCCCACCCCCATGATTATGATCAATTGAGGCTAAAATGATGTATCTACGTATTATTTGATCTAGTTGAATATGTTTTCCTGATTTGGCCTATGTGATAAAATTGGATCAGCACCCTTTAAAGAAATTGTTAGACATTAGGAATTGATTAGAGTGTCATACACGCCCTGGTGCCTGCTATAGCCCGGAAAGAGCCTTCTTCAGACGATACATGGTTTGTGATTATCGGGTCCTCAAATCCTTCAGGTTGACTGACAAAGACTTCTTCTTGAAGATCACCATTAAGAAAAGCAGTTTTGACATCCATCTGGTAGATGATCATATTTTTGGTTGCTGCATTGGCAATAAATATCCTGATGGCCTCTATTCGTACAACGGGTGTAAATGATTCTTCAAAGTCAATACCCTCTTCTTGATGATATCCCTTTGCTACTAACCGAGCTTTGTTTTTCAGAACATCACCATACTCATCAAGCTTTACTTTGTAAATCCATTTGAGAGCAATGATCATTACACCTTTTGGTTTTGGTACCAAAACCCATACTTCAAGACGATCAAACTCGTGAATTTCATTTTGCATAGCTTCAAACCAGTATCTACAGCCAGCATACCTTCACATCCCCACCTCATGCTATCATACAACTACCTACCCCACTCCTCCCCCTCTCCCTCACAGCTATTTTGAAGTTCTTTGGTTCGACTTTTGACAGTTCAGTATGGAAACATCACCATAGAGCATCGGAAGCTAACTGTTTTCTGGTAGATACAGGACGAGAGGGATTTCCAACAATATTGTCAAGAGGGTGATCTTTGGACCATTTTCTGAGATGATCTGATGGTTGAGTAACTTGGTTGGGTTCAGCTCTACTAACATCCCCTGATGATGACTGTGCAGAACCTGGTTCTCTAGTAACAGTGTTATTTGAGGGATGAAGGGTAGCTTGAGTAGTTGGGGTATCTTCGATAGTGGATCCAACTACAACATCATGTTGAATGACTGGAGGTTGTAGTCCAGATGCTGATGGTGAAAAACTTGTTGAAGGTGCATCTTGAGCAAATGTTGTAGACACAGATGTACCTGGTGGAACAGCATGAGCGTTAACAGCAGTAGCCGAAGGTACTGGTGCATCGACTCTAGTTACTTCAAAGTATTCATCGAACATTGGTTGAAATAATAACTCCAGATCTTTATCCGTCGGTAGAACATAATTGGTTGCATTGACCTGATTAGGTATGAGCCCTGAACTGAATTGTCTAGGCGTCATCGACATAGGCTCGGGTCCTGAACTGATGTGTACAGGAGCCATTGTCTGATGCAGCTCATCGAATGTGACATGAATTGTTTCCATTATTCGACGGGTTCTTTTGTTGTAGATTCGAAAACCCTTCCGGCTGGGAGCATAACCAACGAAAATCCCAATGTCAGCTTTGGCTTGCAATTTACCTAGATCTTCGCTATCATTTGTAGGGTAGCACAGAGCACCAAATACTCGAAGAAATGTAAGATCAGGCTTCTTATCATGCACAAGCTATATGGGGGTTTGTTGTTGTGACGAGTATTGAATTAGGGATCTGTTCTGGGGTTAACAAGCAGTAGTAGCGACTACTTTTGCCCATAGGAACTTTGGCGTTTTGGTAATATCAAACATTTGTCCGTGTTGCTTCACATGTGTGTACGATTTCGTCTTTCGACAACGCCGTTTTGTTGAGGAGTTCTCGGAACAGACTTTTGATGAAATATGCCAACACCTTCATAATATTTAGACATAACTTGGTTGACGAATTCCGTTCCATTATCTGTTCGGATGTATCTGACTGTTTTGTTGAGAAAGTTGATGACAAACTCTGGAGTCTCATCCTTTGATCACAAAAACTTTACCCATATGAATCTTGAATAGTCATCCCGATGAATAATAATGTATTTCTCCTATAATCTCTGTACTCTCATTGGACCCACTTAGATCCATGAAGAAGGGTGATAAAGAACTTCCTATATTGGTGTTTTCAGATTTTGGTTTGTGGGAGTACTTCTTACTTTTTCTAAGTTGACAGGCGGAGTAAAGATGATCCTTTTTAAACTTCAATCTTGGTAAACCTCTAACCAGATCTTTTCGAGCAAGATCATTGATTGTGCCGAAGTTTAAATGGTTTAAACGACGATGCCACAGCCATGATTTGATCTTGGAAGCTTTTGACAACAAGCATACTGGAGAAGAATGATAGCTCCAAAGTGATCATTCCCGAATCTGACTGTCCCAATGAACTTTTCCACAAAGTTCTTGAGCTTTGAATGATTCCCCGTCATATGTTTTGAACAGCCTGAGTCCAGATACCAAAGGATGACCTGTACGACCTGCATTTGAAAACAGTCGATTGTGGAGAGTTTGGAATGTCGGTTCCCCAAATTTTGTTGGGGTCCTGTTGGTTAGCAGACATAATAGAACATTTCACAGAAAGCTTAGTTAATGGGCACAGTTCGCCTAAGGCAAATTTCTTTCCTGTGGGTCTCCATTGATAACCACAATTAAGTTTTCCTAAGGTGAATTTCTTTCCTGTGGGTCTCCATTGATAACCAATATCAGCAAATAGTTTACCCGTTGCTTTCCAAACCCGCTTGCTCTTGTTCAAACTGTTAACAAAGTTTGCCTTTTGTTTCCAAATCTGCTTCTTTATTCAAAGACATTTTAACCGTGGGGAGTTGCATTCACAGAACTCATTAATATTAACAAACATACATTTTGTTGACTTACAGAGTATAAATATTTGTTACACATTTTGCACACTAGATTCAGAATTTGAATTATTACAACACGCTTAGAGCTAATGCTTAGATAAACTCCGATTCACTTTTGTCCATACTGATTATTTGTCCTAGGTTGGTCTTCTACTTTCTTCTTATTCTCTACTCTTAGAGGTAGGATCCTCTTTTTTTTTCTTTGTATTATCAGCTAGGCTTTGATCCTCCTTGCTTCAGTGGAGTGTTTTACTCCTGTAGATATGCCTCATAAGGACATTCGTTTATTGAAGACCTTTTCTGGTTGCACTACTTGTTTCTGTGTGTTACTGTTGATGTTTTGGTTTTCTTCATTAAAAAGTAACTTGCTTTTTTCCTAGTTAAAATGGGTAGAGGGAAGCCTTTGTTATTCTCTTTATTGAAACTTTACAGGAGAGTGCACAATCACAATTTCTTAACATTTCTAAGATTTGTTAGTGTTATTGACAAGCATAGTTAAGTGCATTAGTTAGTGGTTTAACTACTCTCGCTTCCCTACATCTCACAAATGTTTACACTTTTAAGATGGTTGATAATAGTTTAAATGTCATTCTATTGTTCTTGAGGGGATGTGGGATGGCGTTCTAACATCCAATGGTCATACATGCCTGGTGCAAGAACTTTTGATTTGATAGAGTCATAGTGACACACGACCGTTGTTTTTCCAATTAGTGCCTTTTAGACTATCAATTTCATTTATACATGGTAGTTGTCTTTCTTAGTTTGAACTCACGGCGTATTAGATCTTAATGGGTCTTATAAATCTTTGTAATGTTGGTTTGACTGTTTTTTTTTGTTTTCTTTTAGTTCCATTTCCAACGATTTCATTTTCGCATCATAAGAGCAGTGACATCTTTAGCATTATAAGTTTCACAACTTCTGTCATTCATTTTAGAGACTTGAGCTTTCAAGTTTCTAATTGCGTTGTCCTTTTCTTGAAGCTGTGTTTCTAGAAGTTTATTTTGAAAAATGATGTCAAATCAGGAACATCCTGAGAAGTTGGTGATTGTTCATTTTGAATGTTTTCTTGACAGTGTTGTTATTTCAATTGCAAATTAAGTATTTACCTCAAGTTTGTTTAAAACATCTTATCATTTCATTTTTAAATCCTTGTGATTCTCATTTTTGTAATTTAGATATCTCAGCTTCAAGATCTAGGGACTACGTGATAGTTCAACAGCAATATCAATTGATTCGACAAACAATTAGCAATTAGATTCTCATTTGCAATGAGAAGTTTTCCTTTCAATTTTAGCACATTACTTGTCCACAGTATTCTGGTCCACCTCTGCTGACATTTGATCAAAAATTTCTTCCATTTCTTTAACTTCTTTAAAGATAGCCTTTTGAACTCCTTCAAAGTGTTGTTTAAAGGTTTTGAAAAATGTTATGACTTCAGTGAGGTAACATCTTTTTGATTGTTCAAAACCTCTTTCCCCTTCTGTGAGACCTGTTGGTGTGATTTCTTTTTGACATGTTTGTCAAATTCCAGTAAAAAGTGATGTAAGTGTTATAAGATTAATTTTCACTTGACTTTTTGTTGGGGAAATCCTCTGGGGACAAGTTGAGGTGTATTGGGTGTTTACATTGTCGGTGTGAAAGTGTTTAATAACTGATGGTTCAACTTTTTCCAGTCCATTTTCATCTTTGGCCCCAAAATATCTGCTCCGGAGGTAAATCTCTCTGAGGTGCGAAAGAAGATTGCAAGATAGTTCTCCTTAGAGTAAATCTGGGGGTGCAACCTTATTTTTTTGAATACTGAGGGCTTTTCAGTTTTCTCATGCATTCTTTTCTTAGGTCAACTCACTATCTCAGAGTTTCCCTGAGTCATGCACACCAGCAAGAGTTTTGATGGTCATGACTATTTCAGTACCATTATAGAGGGCAGATTGAACTTGCTTTGCACGTGTGAGATAATAGGGGTTTATGTAGCCTATTGCTACCTTTTTCTTTTCATCTAAAACGGTTTTGGTTTACATAACAATGTGCACGTTTGAAACAGACTGATCTTGTTTGAATAATCTATCTTCAACCTTTTCTTTTAGCTTTTTGATGTCTAAAAACTCTTCAATGTATTTATCTTCTTTTTGTTTAAAATCCTTTTTCAAGGTTGTCACTTCTTCCTTCATTGACTTGTTATGGTCAACGGTAGAACGAAGTTGCATTTGTACAGTATGAAGTTCCAATTTTAAAGAAGTTTCCTTTCTATTTCGGTCAGAGATAATTATTCTCATTTGTTCATCAATCTTTTGTTCTCTTTCAGTTAATTTAAACTTTGTCCGTTTTTCATACACCCCGACCAGTTCCTTATATCTCGCAAGTTCAGAAGTCAATGTGTCATTAACTACTTTAACCTGCTTATTTGCTGATTTACCTGGACCACCTGTTCATGCATATATCTATAATCGACATTAATGCATTCATTTCGAACAGAAGATACATTTACTTTTTACAACAGTTCTTCGTTGACCCATATATGATTTATACAGAATAATGATTCCTATCACTCGCTATCAGAAATCAGAGTCAAAACGTAGTTGTGTGTACATCGTTGTGCATCTCGAGAACTTCACGATCCCTCATCCATGTGATCTTACAATGGATTCATGATCGTTTACCTAAACTGAGTATTCAAATCATTGATGGCACCGACTTCAGCGTAGATGGATCTTCAGATGAAAGATTTTCCATGAACATGCGGATGTATGATTAGGAGCCTCTCAACATAGAGTCGAAAGCATCACATTGATCAGCTTTAAAAGATATGATCCACATGTGTTGCCAAATCTTTCGGTTTGGTCATCCACATCATCATCAAAGTTAGGTGACATGGTCTCCTGCAAGAAAAAACAATGTTATTCCATCCATACTGCACCATTCGCCGGCGGCTCTGCATAAGTAGCATCTTGTCCTTGAAGTAGTCGAATCTGACGTCGCTTTGGCCGAGGACATTCTCGTGCTCTGTGCCCGAGCTAGGACAATTATAGTTGGATCACTAATGGGTTTAGCTTTGACAGGAATTCACATTGCACCTCCATGCTGTCCAGCATTCCCAGTTACAACATTTCCTCTTGCATTGTTCCTCTGAAATGGTCTTCCTTGATTATTTGCATTGTATCTTCCACGTACATCTTGAACCACAACTCTGCCGTCTTGAACCGTAGCTTTGTTCCTTGCTAAGATAAGACGTTCTGAGTTGGATTGGGTTTATATGAGGAAGATGTGATTTTTACGATTGATGTGAGGAGGACACGTGTGTTGGTTAAACTTTCAATCACGTTTTTAGTTGAAGAACTTTCCTGAGTCTAGTTGAGTTATCAGTAGGAGATGTTTATTTGAGGGATTGAGGAGACATGGACTGATTGTGTTGGATACTGTCTCGGACTAAGGCATTAGACACTAGTGCCAAGGATCATTAGTGGTTGACTATGAACCTTTTCCATCATATTCTATTTCACTAGTTGTACCTCATGTTGCTTCAAATAGGCATAAAGCTGATCAAAGTTAGACTCTTTCAAACCTCTGTTAAGTTTGACTTCAGTTATGAATCTACTCCACTCAGGTAACATGTTGTTCACAAACTTAGAGTTCAGCTGCATTCTGGGCATGGTCATCTTGATGTTTCTCATGTCATTAATGAGCTTCGTAAACCTAACATAGTATACGTGAATGGTTTCTCCTTTGATTTGACGGAAGTGTTCAAATTCATCGTATAACTGAGATTCCCTGTCATCCTTTGTTAATCGAACCTTTCCAGAATCAATTTTCAATTGTCCCAAATGTCTTTGGCGTCAGTATAGTGGTTGATGAGCGTGTAGATGTCTTTTGGTATCCCTTGAAGTAGGATATTCGTTGCACGAATGTCAGCTTTATACCTTTCCTTTTCTTCAGCAGAAAGGTCTGTAAAGACTCTCGCACGTTCTGGACCTAGTTGAAGTGCACCCTCAGTTTCTTCAGCAGGAGTTTGTATGAACGTTCCCATTTTAAATGGACCTTCAGTAATCGATTTCATAATGTTCTCTCCATTATCTTTTCCCAGACAATACAGACGAATGCGTTGTTGCCAAGATTCAAAGTCTGTTCTGTCAAGCATTGGTGGGCGTGTATCGGAACCGGCATACTGGATATCTTCCGACATATTAGACATCTTGAATTTGTTGTGAAATGATATCAGTCTTGATCGATCAGTGATAAAGGAGACTTGTGTTAAAGATATGTTTTAGTTGTGATTAAAGTAATTATTCCACGGGATTTTACTAATCTTAACTGAAACCGAGAAATAAATCTTTCACGGGATTTTACAAAGTAAGAAAACCGTAGAAAAATTAAGATTTTAGTGACATATTTCGCTTGGAAAAAATCAACATAATTCGCTTGATGACTTATGACATGTTTCGCTTGATGAAAACAAACATATTTCGCTTGGAGAACCTGTCATATTTCGCTTGTTTGAAAACTAACATATTTCGCTTGAAAATCTGTCATATTTCGCTTGGAATCAACCTGTCATATTTCGCTTGACAAATGTCATATTCCGCTTGAATACATATTTCGCTTGGAATCAACCTGTCATATTTCGCTTGATTCAAACCTGCATATTCCGCTTCCTTCAAACCAGCATATTCCGCTTCCTTCAAACAGAAGGTTAACTTCGAGCAAAACACGTATTTTTCCAACAAAATCACCAAAAACACACCCCTTTTGACGTTGAACCTTGATTTTTCTTGCACAACTAGTTACCTTATGCCTAGATCTTGCTTAAAAACATAACACTAAACACATCTAAGCTTAAAATTCTGAGATTTGATTTTCGAACCAAAAACCCAAAAAGTAACTAAGGAACACGATTTAATCAAGATTAGAACGCACACAAGCTCACGAAATCACCACATAGCTCTGATACCAATTGTAGGATATCATATTTCACAGCCCCGGTGATTATTCTTGGATTTGGCTAGTTTCTAGAGAGAGAAACACATAGAGAGATATTTTCTAGAGAGAGAGTGTATGTGTTAAAGTGTAAAATGAATAATGACTAGCTTGCCTCTTCTAAAGTTGGAAGAGGCTTTTATAGTTCTTACAATATACCGGGTATTAGTACCCGGCTTAATACCGAAAGTCATACGATTAACTATTAAACTACGAGCTATAATAAACAGTAAAATACACGGGGTGACCGAGTCTTTTTCTAATATCTAACAGACTTTTTCATTATCATGGAAGTGTAGGTGAATGTATTTTATTACTCATGTATGGTCGGGACCTGTAATAGAATAGATTTACAGAACTCTTGCCATGAGGCTTATTTATAAATGGGTTTTTACCACATTTTCATAAAACCCGTGCACTCACCAACTATTTTCATAGTTGACCCATTTTCTCATGCATTTCAGGTGATCGTAAGTTTCTTTTAAAGGCGTTGGATTATGGAGTCTCACCGTGTCATCTTTTTAAAATATTTTGACGTCAAGACGAAGCTTTGTGAACTTAACACTTATGTTTTTAAACGTCAATGTTCGACGAAGATAATTATGGTATTATTATACTGTTTCTTATAAAATTAATTATGTTGTTGTGCTATTACCATATGCTTGTGCCTTGAGCTGTCACACTCTGTGTTTCTGTTTTGGCAGGGTGTTACAATATAACCAAATAAGTAATGATGAATATTTCTCTAGTAGATTTGGATAAAATATTCAACCAGTTCAATCAAATCAATTGTAATGGAAACAGTGCTAATATTAAAAACGTAACTATATATATAAAAGGTAATAATAATTATTTAAAACATAAAACATAAGAAAATTAATTTATTCATAACAACTCTAAGTCATGATAACATACAAAACAAAAAATAACCAGCTACAGCATAAAACAAACTTCTGTCTTCGAGCTTGACTAGCCTGAACATTCAATATTTCTTGAGTATTATTGATTCTTCTCAAGTGTCCATGTATGATAGCGACTGCTCTTGCACACATTGGCGAATCCCTCCAATAACTAAACACACAATACGGACATAAGTAGAATCGACATACGGGGTTTGTATCAGAACACGAAGTGGTAATCGTAGTTGGTGAACCGCAATTAACACTTAAGGCTGCGTTAGCCATGTAGCTAGTTTTTATTGAAACAAAGTGATGTATGTAAAAAAATTTAGTTAGAGTTGAGCTATATATTAGCACTAAATGTTTGCAATAAATATGAATGAAATGGGTAGTTATTAAATTTAATGTAAATGTTATTTGGTAAATTAAACTCGATTTTTTAAGGATATTTATAATGAAGCCAAATGAAAATGGAGGACGGAGATGATGTTAATGGAACATTTCATTTTATTAAATACACCTTTAACATCATCTCAGTCATCCATTTCATTTGATCTCATATAAATATCTTTATAAAAAGCTTGACATTAATTTACAAAATTACTTACAATCTATATATATTTTTTTAAATTTATTTGAAAAACTTTGATTATTTATAATAGAGGGAGATGTAAATGTTTAGGTGGTTGGGAGATAGTAGTTGGCAAGATGCAATTAATATATGTCCTTTACCCAATGTTGCTCTACCGATGGTTGCTCTACCAGTGATTAATGTGTGTTAGTTGTGCATTTAATTGATATAATAAATATGGGCAAATGTCCTCTACTGACGGTTGCTCTACTGACGGTCTACCGATAGATGCTCTACCGGTAATTAAATTGTGTTAGTTGTAAATTTATTAGATGTAATAAATATGGGCAAATGTCCTCTATCGACGGTTGCTCTACTGACGCGTGCTCTACCGACGAATGCTCTACCGGTTATTAATTTGTGTTAGTTGTAAATTAAATATATATAATAAATATATATCACATTGATACATATCATATATGGATTTCCATACTTAATCGTCATTTATACATAAGATTGTTGCTTAAGATTCATCATTTATAAAATATTAATAAACATATTGAAACAAATAAAACATTAGAAAAAGAACATGATGACTATTTTAAAGTTTCTTCATCGCACCAACAAATTCCTTTTTTCAAACGTGTGCATATGTGCTTCGTTGATCTGCATCATTAATTGATGACGGATTTCCTTCTCGCGACATTGAAGTTCCTGAAAAAAAGTTAACGCTTTCCATGCTTTCATACCCTTTCTTCGTTTTAACTCTTCAACAATTCCTAACCTTTTTGACAAAAAAAATTGTCTAGTTCCGAAACAGATTCAAGCAGTTTTTGGGCCATTTCATTGTCGTTTTTTGTCTCGTCAACCATTAAGACCACCCACATAAAAGCATAGTCTTTTGTTTTGGCTGCATCTTCAAGTTCTTTTAGATGAACTTCCATTCTTTGACGTTTCTATGTGATTTCTATTGTAGATGATTAATTTTTTTTTTACACAACTCCCTTATATAATAGTTATTCGTAAACGGTTATGATGTATAAAAAAAGTGAAAAGTTGTGCCTTTTCATTTTGAAACGTTATGCCTTATAATTTTCATTTGTTAATATGAAATTTAATATATTATCATTTGTTAATATTAAAAAAGGCCCACGTATGAATAGTCCAAGCCCAACATTTAACCACATATATATTTATTTTTGGGTCGTGAGCCCAAGCCCAACAAGTGAGCCCAAGCCCAAGCCTCATATACGTATTAACGTATAGTAAAGTTAATTTACATCTACTTACACACTTGATCCTAATTAATTATAACACCTACTTATATTTTCATCCACAAAAAAACTATCGACAACCATTAATCCTTTTATTGAGATCGCTTTGAAGCAAATCGAAGGTAAATCATATGTTATTTGTATTGGTTTATGGTTTATGATAATCTTAAATGATTAGGTTTATGGTTTTAACATTGCATGTCATTTATGATAATCTTAAATGATTAGGTTTATGGTTTATGCAAACAGTAGTTTATATTACACACTTTAAAAACTGTGGCGCAAATAAGTAGATTGTAGTATACTGATATGGATGCTAGGTTCGTTATATTACACACTATTAAGCCTTTGGTAATTTATAGTAATATGGACATATTAGAAACTACGGCGAATTAAGCAGTTGAATAACAACATGTTATAAACTATTAAACCTTTTGGCAATTTATACTTATATGAACTGATTAGAAATTGCGTCGAAATAATTTATATGACAAGAGAATAGAACAACAGTTTATTGTGCCGATGAACATTGACGATTATGAAACTTATCAGGTTTGTTATGTTATATGACAATAGTAGTCGAAATGTATATAAGCGTTAAACTTCACAATTATAGGTATTACCAAAAGTGTTCAAGGATAGATTCTACCGAGGCCAATGATACGTCTTCATAAACGGCACCAATAGGTACAGGTACATATGTCTGCTAAGAGAAGTAGAAAACAAGTTGCATTTGCTTGGAGATGAGTGGGAAAACTTTGCGAGAGACAACCTGAATTCAAGTGTAAGAACTTTACACTTTGTCAAGGAGGGGGATGATACATTTTACATCACGGGATATAACCGTGATGGAATTGAATCGCAAGGTTACGATCAACTTGTCGTAGGTAACCGAGTTGTTAAATGTCTGGTTAGATACAATCATGTCAATGGACAGGTATACACCCCTTGACATTTATATTAACACGTTTTGAAATGCGAACATAAACATTGAATTTTTCCTAACGTAGATTCTACCAGGGGATTTTTTTACAAGACATATGGAAAAACACATTCAAGATCTACATCAACCGTACTATGTATAAGGTTCGCCATGAGAGAGTGCAAACTGACCCAAACCTTGTAGAAAGGTCAAACAGGTTGTTTGGGGAAAATTGGGATAAACTGGTTGTTGATCTACGAGTAGCGGAATATCGTTCAATGGTTTTTACTAACATGGGAAACAACATACTGTTGTTGGCATTATTTCGCAACAATGGCACATGTATGCATGATGGTATAGTCTTTCCGTCAATGTTAATGCTTCCAGCTCGCACCATACCAAGTTATGCGATTAATGGTACGTACGTGATGATAATAAAGTCTTTATATACAACCAATATTACCTATACATTACAAGTTAATAATGGAAGTTATTTGTGAAAATGTAATTGCAGACAAAAGAGCCGAGCACTTTTGCAGCTGGGAATGCCGCATTGGTCACTACACGGAAGATGATGTTTTATACACTATACTTAATGCCCCGGTGTATGACAAATACATGCTGGTAGGTAACTCACAAAAGTTCATGCATGTTATGGATATGTTATGTGTCATTTTTATAACGATCCAACGATAATAATTTCTTAATGGTTGTTGGCATTATATGCAGACAGTGCTAGTTGAATACTCCTTTGCACACGAGCTAGACAAATACAAGAAAGCAGTTCTCGTTCATGATGACGTCAGGTACACAATGGGACTTAAGTTAATACCAGATCGCATCAGACCGGGAAGGAGGAGCCACGTTAAGATGACGGGGAATTAGAGGGCGTTTAGTACTATGTGTGATTTTGAACTGCCTAAGATGTTGCGTTTCAAGCTGGTTGAGAAAGTTAAAGAAGATGTGGAAGGTGTAAACATGGAAATGCCCTTGTTCCATGTATGTTAATTAACTAATGTTTTTATCTGATCCTTTATGTTGAAATATGGTATGGTTAAACTTGTTGTAGGATCATGGATATTATTGTGTTAGACAACTAAGTATGTACTTAAGTGGTGCTACTATAAATGCATCAATTTTGGCTGGTTTATGATCTTTAGTTTATTACATTAAGTAGATGCATTAACTTAAGTTTATCATCTACAAAACATAATTATCATCCCTATTTTCCCCCATATTTAGTGGTATGACAAGTCATGAAAAATTCAAATTCAAATTTTAAGTCATGAAAAATCCATGACGACATATAATAATATCAAAAATAACTTTCCACACAAAATAAAAATAATAATAGTATGTTAGTCAAAAGCAATATTTAAAATTTTTCATTGAATAACCACATATCATTTGCACTATCGTCTTAAATGTTACTACCACTTGCACCATCGGCATCTTCCACAACTATGTCTTTTTGGAATATCTTAACCAAATTTTTAATTGTAATGTTAAGATAATAATTTGATGATTTAGGACAAAACACAAATACATTATGAAGTATTAAAGCAGATCCAACTTTAATAGCCTTTGCATAACCATTATCTAACAACACCTTGTGATGAATTGTACCAGCCATTATGCCTGAAGGATCTTTGAGTGTTACATTCATATCGCCAATCATATTTGGCGGACAAGAAGTGATTATTGCAACAGCTTTCTCAAGTTTTCCGTTCTTAAGGTAGCTCTTGATATCGCCAAAACACCCACTGTTGGGAATTTTGAGTTACTACTGCTGGTGCTAATTTACTACTGCTGGTTCAGAATTGATGCTACTGCTGAAGATTAGAAGAAATAGTTTAAGTCATTAGTACTGCTAATGTAATAGTTAGTACTGCCAGTACAAAGTGTTAGTACTGCCAGTTTAATTAGTACTGTTAGTTATGTAGTTAGTACTGTTGGTATAAATAGTTAGTACTGCTAAAGTGATATGCATGAGATATATTAGGAATAGATATGCATTGATCACTTGACGTGTTTTGTAAGCCCATTAGGGTTTCCTTGGTGTATAAAAGGAACCCTAAGGCATAGATCTAGATATCAGTTTTCACATTAGTTTTTCATATTAGTATTCATAGATTGCATAGCAATCATAGTTAGTATTCATAGCTATTTTGTAATTCAAAATAGTATTCAATATATTGAAAGTTTAGCAAAGATTTTGTTTTACTATTTCATTGTTCTTCTTAGTATTGCAAACTAGATTCCGCATAGTTTGTGATATTCTCAATCTTAGTTTCTACTATAGTTGTCTTGGATCTATCCAATACAACTAAACCTTACATCAAGCTAAGGGAGGTTTTTAAGATTGTTCATTTGGATCAACAAGTGGTATTTTAGAAGCTTGTTGAGAACTCTGAATAAGAAGAAAATATCTACATAAATCTATAATCAAAGAGAACGATGGATCACAGTCAGAAACTACCCAAATAGTGTGTGACTAAAACCTTCCAGTACTCAAAACTGGAGATTATGATCTATGGAGCATGAGAATGGAGCAATATCTTACTCACACATATTATGCTCTTTGGGAGGTTATTGTGAATACCTGCTATTGCATCAGCTAGTACTGAAGGTCCCATTCCATCCAAAACTGCTGAACAAAAGCTAGCAAGAATGAATGAATTGAAAGCAAAAAAGCACTTTGTTGTTGGCCATTCCTGATAAGCACCTATTGAAGTTTCATAGAATCAAAGGATTGCAAAACAGACCCTATGGAAGCTATAAAACCAAGTTTTGGAGTTTGTGGCAACAAAGAATCAAAGGAAAATGCGTAAACCATTCTGAAGCAGCACTATGAGGAATTTTACTGCATTCAAGATCTGAAAGACTGAATAAAAACTATGATAGGTTTCAGAAACTCATCAGCCAATTAGAAATTCATGATGAAGTTATCTCCCAGGAAGATGAAAATCTTAAGTTACTAAGAATTCTACCATTAGCTTGGAAAACAATTTGCCTTGATCACGAGACACAAATCTGATCTAGACACAATGAGCTGGGATGTTTGTACAACAACTTAAAGTTGTTATGAATCTGAGATTAAAAGCCATTAAGCTCAAGCTCAAACTTCAGAATGTGGCTTTTGTTTATCTTCAAAAAACACTAGCAAGCACTAATGAAGCAGTTAATACTTGCTTATTGAAGTTTCTACTTTGCTATCTTAAAAGGACAAGCTTCTTCCTCTTCCTATGCTGGCTGAAGTCATGTTTTCCTTCTTCTGTAAGTCAAATAATAGTCCACAGTTGGACAATGAAGATCTGGAGCAGATTGATACTGATGATCTTGAAGAGATGGATCTCAAATGGCAGGTGGCCATGCTTACCATGAGGGTGAAGAGATTCTTAAAGAAGACAAGAAGGAATCTAAATTTCAATGGCAAAGAAACTATTGGCTTTGATAAGACAAAGGTTGAATGTTACAACTGCCACAGGAGAGGTCACTTTGCTAGAGAATGCAGGGCACCAAGGAATCAGGGGAATAGAAATGGAGATGCTCCAAGAAGGATTGTACCAGTAGAGACTCCTGCAAATGCCTTGGTTGTTCAAGATGGGATAGGTGGTTATGATTGGAGCTTTCAGGCTGAAGAAGACATCACAAACTTTGCTCTAATGGCCTATACATCCCAAGGTTCATCAAGTTCATCAAGTTCAGACTCTGAGGTACATACTTGCTCTAAAGATTGCTTAAAATCATATGAAACTCTTCAAAAACAGTATGATCAACAGCGTGATGCTCTTAAAAAATCTAATCTAGAAATTATAGGTTATCAATTAGGCTTAGAATCATTAGAAGCTAGAATTGTTGTTCATCAAAAAAATGAAGCTGTTTATGAGGAAGACATTGCATTTTTGAAATATGATGTTAAGGTAAGAGATAATTCTATAACAGAGCTTAAAAATCAGTTAGCAGAGGCTTTAAGAGAAAAAGATGATTTAAAACTAAAATTAGAAAAGTTTGAAACATCATCTATGAAGCTAACTAAACTGATAAACAGTCAAATAAGTGTTAATAACAAGTCTGGTGTTGGTTTTGACAGTCAAATGAATGAAAATGAATTGCATGATTGTCATCTGAATAAAAGTGAAGTGTTTGAAAGTGCATCTGATAGTAGTGTGAATGAGATTGAAGAGGAAAATAATCAAGTAAATGATAGGTTTAAGAAGGTTGAGGGATATCATACAGTTCCCCCTCCCTACACTGGGAACTACATGCCCTCAAGACCTGACTTATCCTTTGCTGGATTAGATGATTCTGTCTATAAGACTAATGTGAGTGAAACTATCTCTAGTGTGCCTAGAATTAAATCAACTGCATCTAAGTCTAGTAAGGATAGTTTGGAACAACCTAAAGATGTTAGGCCTAGTGCTCCTATCATTGAAGAGTGGGAGTCTGATAGTGATGATGATTGTGTGATTAGACCTTCATTTGAACAGAATAAACCTAGTTATGCTAAAATCAATTTTGTTAAATTAGATAAAAATACTAGGAAATCTGTTATTGAACAACACACATATAGGCAAGCTGAAAACCTTAGGAAAAGTCAAAGTCATAGGGATAATAGAAGAAACTGGAATGGAATGATGACTCATAAACTAGGAAATGGTTTTGAGTTTATAAAGAAAGCTTGTTTTGTATGTGGGAGTGACTGTGATTTTCATGATAAGAAAATAGTAGAAAAACCAGTGTTGAATAATAAGGGAAGGGTTACTAGTCAAAGGGAAATTAAGAATTGTAAAATAAAGATTTGTTGCAAAAATAAAAAAAAACGACTAAATTAAAAACCATGATTTGCTAAGGATCTGGTAAAACAAATTTGTGAAGCAAAATAAAGGAAATAAAGCAAATGACCAAACTGTTTTCATTAAATGCAAAAAGCCAAATTAGAGAGCTGAAATAAACTAATATAACTAATTTGTATATTCTTACAAAGCATATGAAAAAGGGAAATTAATGATGTTGTAATAAGTAACTAATGATTGGTTTATAAAAAAAACTAACAAAAACTTAAATATTGAGATACATAAAGTGTGACGGTGGAAAGTGATTGAATGGGAACCGACTACAAATTTTTAACATGGAAAAACCAATCACCTCGCTCGAAACATCAATAACAACGTACCGGAATCGTACTTCAACAAATTCAACCAGAGCGTTACACATTAAAACCCGAATCATTAAAAAGCTTGAAATGAAAAATTACATAAGAGGATTTATCTAATCTACTCCTACTTAATCTAAACTACTACTCTAAATCTACTAGTGAAAAAAAATTGAAAAATAGAAAGATAAGAGATATGATGCCTGCTGCTACTTTTTATTTTATAACCTGATGCTGCGTAGAATCAAAGCATCCTAGGAGTACTTCTTATTTTTCTGGGCTTCATCTTTGCTGGGCCTGATTTTCATTAGAATTTATGGGCCTGAGATTTATACTTCTAACTGGTGGGCCGAGTTTCATATGGGCTGGATCATTCAATATGGACTTGGGCTTAGCTTTCATACTAGGCTGCAATTATTAATAATAATAATGGGTCGGTTCGACCCATATAAATGGTGTCGGGTCAGCCCAATAAAAGATGAAGGAACCGTTTGACTCGAAATCTCATGCTCTTTCCATTCCCGTGCTCGGTTTTGTCTACTTTGTCTTAGTTTTTGTCCTTTTTATTGAATATCCGTACCTACAAGACACAAATCACAAAATACACATATACAATGCATTTTTATGTATTTTTAGTCATATTGGTATTTTTAGCTTGTTTTAATAGGTAAAAGGTATGTGTATTTAAGCACATACCAAAATCCCCCATACTAAGATATTGTCATGTCCTCACGCAATGCCATAAGTAAACACTTTTGAAAACCAAGAATCTCAATCCCCCTCGACTAATTACCTCAAAAAGTAGCTAAGTGTTCATCAAAGGGAATTAAAAATCATTAGTTTTGAAAAGCCCCGTTTTGACCATTTTTATATATGTACATTAATTACCACACATATTTTTTTATATTTTCCTTTTTTCTTTTTCTAACTAGAATGTCTAGACTTTTGTTATTTTCATAACCTTTAGGGTCATAAATCAAGAAGCACTTCAATCCTAAAATGCCAAAAAGGATAAATTCATCGTCCCCGATTTTTCACTTGTCCCAAACCAAGCTTAAAAACAAAATCACCATTAAATATAAGTTAAGATGCTAATACTACTCATACTTGTAACTTGTAAACTTTTCACTCTCGACAATTATTATATCTTAGGTGAATGTGCTTATTTCGAATTTCAACCATGGATTAACCTTTTAAATAAAATTGCAATATTTTTATGCTTTACGTTCCACCCAAGAATTATGATTTTTGAAGGCGAGATCATTCCATGTAGCGACTTTCTTCTCGGCACATTGATATGTGTGAAAACACATATCCATTTTATATCAAAATAAACCCAATAAAGACCAAAAACATAATAAAAATGACAAAGATATGCTTGTTTTTGTGTTTTGAATGTACAGGCACGGATAAAGCAAAAACCACAAGAAAACGGTTAAAACCGAGCAAACACGAACACAAGAACGGAAGAGTACGCAAAAAGCCAAGAGAAAGCTATCGAAGTCAAACCCTGGTCAACCCTCAGTCAACCCTTGGTCAAAAACACTAAGAGACAAAAACTCTAAACTCCCGAATCAGTCCCTCAAAAATCATAAATTACAAAAATGGTCCCTAGTCCCTAAAATAAGTTAACACCCGTTAACTATTAAACCCTAAACACCCGTTTACCTCTAGCCCACTTCCTTTTATAAAAAATAATAAGCCCAATCCTTGCCCAAGTCAACAAGCCACCACCCCTAGTCAAACTTACCAACCGTTTTAAACGGTTAAAAGAGGCGTGAATGAATAATTACTGTTCATCGTCTCTAAGGTATAACCATAAGGTCAAAATCATAGGGCTAATGTAAATTGGGGGTATAAAAGGAAGATTCAAGTGATAAGGTCCATGTTGGCTAAGTCATACATCATCAAGGCTCTCCTATTGGTCAAACCCAAAGAAGAATGACACGGTGGCAAGTAAGAAAGCACGAGGAAAATGGCCATTTTACACTAATTTCACTCACGAAAGTAACACAATAGGTCTGACACACGGATTGCCACGCTGGCAATCCGTGTGAGCTCATAAGTGATCTAACGGTAGAAAGTGAAGACTCAATGATTAGAAGAATTAAAGGCTATGATCATGAGGAGCGCTTAACAAACTTTGGGGCTAGAATCTTCTTTGGCGAGCTATAAATAACCTTTCGTCCTCACACACAGGGATATCTTTTCTTTTCTAGTTTTTAGCTTTTAGGTTTTAGGTAATTTAGCTTAAGTTTTAAGTTTTAAGTAAATGTGATTTTCATTTAAACGTTTGTAATTTTCTTTTCAAGTAATGTAATCAAGCTTTTTAGTTAATGAAATTTAAGTTTTCTTAATAAATTGTCAAAAAGCTCTATATAAGCTCTAATGATAGTGTAAGGATTCATAAGCTCTTATAAGCTCTCACAAGTCTATAAGCTTGTGATTGAGCTTAAATAGTCATTTAATCTACTTTAACTTTAAAAACAGTTAAAAACCTTGGCTATTTGGATATAAGGCTTATGGAAGGGAAGCTTAAAATGGAAGAGCTTCCATGGACTTATACTGGCTTATCAATGATAAGCCAGAGCTGTTGATAAGCTCTTTGAGCATCTTTGCTTTTGTTTAGCTAAAGCACACTGTAAGTTCTCATTTATTTCCTTTGTCTTTAAATTTCTAGCTTATATTGCTTTAGTTACTTATATAATTGCTTATTAGTTGCTTATCTGTGCTTATCTATATGTCTTTTATGCTTGTTAAGTAGCTTTTATTATCTGTTTTTAATTTTTATATAATAGATATTAGATTTCTCATATTTGCTCTTTAAATATGTCATAAAATCTATAATTAGCACAACCTTTAGATCTTAGTTTATAGCTTAATTGATAGTTTAAATAAATTTATTAAGTCTATTATAAGCTAGTTGTCATCTGGTTATTAAGTTTTAGTCATTAGATTTCAGTTTAGCAAGTTAAAAAGGATTCTATGGATAATAAAGGGGTGTTTGGATTAAGGCAGTTTGACCTCTTGAAGTCAAACTGAATTGAGCAATTTAATTTGGTTAGTTTGATCTTCACTTTTGATTAAGTTTTGAGCAGGTTTGTAGGATTAGTTTAAGTTTAATATCATTTAGAGGCTTAATCACCTTGTTCCTGCACCAGGGGAATTCTCCCTTTCTTTTGCTTGTTAAAAACTTGATCCAAGCCTCATTGAGCTTGGATCTTGTTTATGTTGAGTTTAGACACACTCAATAAGAGTGTGTAGTGCAGGGTTGTCCCTTAAGGACACCTGCAAACTGGTTTTGTTCATTTTGTCAATTGCATCGGCAGTAGTAACTGCTGTTACTACTGCTTACCTTTCCATAGTATTTAAGCTAGCTCAAATTAGGATTTAGCTTCTAAATTAAGTAATCTTTTAGTTTTGATATAAGATAAGATAGTTTAAAACTTGAATTCAAATTTCTAGCTTATTTCTTTGGTTAATTAAGCCTTAAAAGTTCATCAAAAATATCAAAAAGCCAAAAACAGTAGCAAGTAGATCCTAGCTTCTAAGATTAGATTTTTAGCTTATAGTATTTACTTTTATAGTTTAAATTTATAGCTTATGTTTAGGTTATTAAGTTTTCAAAAGTTGAGCTTTTGACTTAGCTTATTCTAGGATATAGCTTATCTAACTTTTTTTAAGTCTTAAGTGCTTATTTCTGAGTTAACTGTTTTAATCATTAAATTTAGGAGTCCTATAGTGTTCTTGGTTAATTTAGCTTTTCATATTTAGCTTCTACATGTCATAACCTATCTAGAACAACTTTTAGTTTCAAAATTGAGCTTAATTTGAGTAGTGTGCAAGCCTTTAAAGGAAAAGTAGCTTTTTAGCTCTAAAAAGCTAAGTCACTGAAACCAGCTTCTTCATAAGCTGTTTTTGAGCTTAATTTTAAGTTTAAGCTTATAGTTTTTTTGTTAAAGTTGTTCAAAAAAGCTCAATCTAAAACTTTTGTTCTTTAAGTTTTTTATAAAAAAAAAAAAGAGAAGTGGAAGTCGGGGGTGAGCAAGACTCGAACCTCCGACCTCAACACCTCAACCTTTTATAAACACACACACCCACTCCTTACCGCTGTGCCATTGGGTCTTTTTATAAGACTTTTGCACCCTTAATTTCTTATACTAATTTTAGCCAATAAGCCTTATAAGCTGTTAAAGCTTATTTCGTAGCTTATTAAATAAGCTGTGATCTCGGGCTTATTTTTCCTAGGATTTAAATAGTTTAAGCTATTTTCTGTCATTTTTCTAGAATTTTTAGAGTTCATCTAGTATTTTTAATCATTTATTTTCATTAAAAACTTTAAAAAATCATAAAAAATAGAAAAATAATCAAAAAAATAAAAATCTTTTTTAGAAAATTTTCTTTTATCGTTTAGAACGTAGGAAAATTAGTTTGACTCTCATAGGTTTATTTTTGAGTATTTTAGTTTTTTGGGCTCGGTTTTCAATTTCCGTTATTCGTTTTTGTGATTTCTTCCAAATTTTACCGTTAAGTTTTCAAATTTTGCAAATCCCTTTATTTTTACTCATAGAATTAGATTATTAATTCAAATTCTAGGTTAAGGTGCTAATTAGGGTTTATTTTGTCATTTCCATTTTTCGTCCGCGTGTTTAATTATTTCTCTTGCATTTAATTATTTTAATTGTTTTTAGACGTAAAAAATCATTCAAAAAGTTGAAAATCATTCATAACATTGTTCAAGCTAAATCGAGGGTATCAATTCACATTTCTTTGGGATACGACCCGGTAATCACTTACCGGTTAATATACGTATTATATTATATATTTTTGTGTTTAAATTGCATTTAATCTTTGTCCTCAAGGATTATTTGTAAATTTCTATAAATACTTTGATATATTATATATACGTGAAATTGCTACCAACCAAACAACTTGTTATTTCCAGTTTTTCGAGCATATAACTGTTCAAGTTTGTTCCAAAGAGTACGAGCATGTGTCTCCTCACAAATATGGTTCAAAACATTATCATCAACCCATTGCCTAATATACCCACAAACCTGTCTATGCAAAATAGTCCATTCTGCATCTGTTTTGTTCTTAGGTTTCTCAGTAGTAAATACAGGCAAGTAGTAGTCTTTAACATAAAGGAGATCCTCCATTTTTCCTTTCCAAACATGATAATTAGAACCATTCAAACTAACCATCCTACTTGTATTAGCTTCCATTGTCCAAACAGGTTAAGTCCCCAAACCAAGAACCAAGCTCTGATACCAATTTGACAAGTAAGAACAATGGGTCACAACGGTATAAACACAATTGCGGAAGCAAAACCTTCGTCTGACAGCATTTACCCAAACCCGTATGAACCTATGAGGATGCAAACAAATAGGGAAAAATAAAAACAACTCTAATCAGCCCCTAACAGTCTCAAATCAGCCCCAAAACAGCAGATAAAAATGTAATCAAACACACAGCAAGAACACCAAACTTTTAGCGTGGAAAACCCCAAAACGGGTAAAAACCACGGGACACCTAGTGCCGCTTAAATTCACTATCAACGAGGAGAGGTACCCAAGGTATTCTCTAGATAACACTAGATATATACAACAAACATCATAATCTTGGAATCAAGCATCGTATATGGCAACAATCAAAGAACAAGAAAGGAAGAATATCACCAAATAAGATGCAATCTGTCCAGGTATGAAAACGGACTTCCAGGCCTCAAAATCAAAATCTCAACGGTCAGAACCTTCCTCTCGATGTCAGGAAGCTACAGTCTAAAAATCATGACGATCCGACGGTGCAATCTCCGGTGATCGGAAAAACACTGCAGTTGGATTTGGGTGATATATTACTCCGAAAATCTTCTTTCTTTTCTTTTCTTTTTCTCTCCCTTATAACTCTTCACACATCTTACTGCTAACCACAATAATAAGAGTCCTTAAATAGACCCAAGATGGGCCTCAATGTGTTGGGCTATTAATCCTCATGGGCTAAGAAAAAATACCCAACACCACTCATATCTAAAAAGCTTCATACACTTGCCAACACATAATCTGTTTTTTGTTTGTTGCAACATGCTACAATAAGTTCAATGCATAATTTAGTATCGTATGAGATAAGGAACAATATAAAACATAAGGCATGCCATGCTTCCCTCACCAAAATTACACGATCTCGATATTCATTAATCTGAAAATTTGATTGCTCATAATAGTTGGCTTGAAATTAACAAACACATAAAGTTATATTAGCCATCTACCATTCCCTATACAGAAAGGAAAGACAAAGAGGATCGGACTTTTCCAAATAATTAATATTGTATGGTTAAGAGTTACATAAACATAAATTCAAGATGTTTACCATTACACACTGGTTACAATTATAGGGTTAAAAGTTACATAAATTTAATATTTTTAATTTATATCGAAAGTATAGTTGGTCAATTACAATAAATCGCTTTTAAGTATGTAGCATAAGAAACAACTCATAATCAAGCTACATAACTCTTCATTACTACAAAGTGTTAATAGTTGCAAAAAAGATGACATGTCATTTAGAGTTAAACACAAACTTATAAGAAAAGATAGGTTTAGTATAGTTATGAAGCTTTGTCTATAAAATTAATGTTACAATACAGTAGGAGTAACATATATTTTAAGTGGTTAGATGTTAAAAATATCATTTATACACTCCAACACAAAATACATGGTTCGTCGTTGTGGTAATACTTTAAATCTTAATGTTACTTTTCTACTAAATCAGTTTGTCATCAGGTGGAAGATATGGTTCATCATTTTCATCCATTTATCTTCACCTAAAGTTCTTTTTTTTTGTTCTTAAAAACTTCTTCCGAGTAAGCTTCCAACCAAAGATTTAAGTCTACGATAATATAGTCCATGCAAGACGGTTCTCATAGTCCATGCATCAAAGTCTACAACATAGAAGGTTCTAAGTAAACCAAATAGGCCATACCTGATTTTGTGAATATGATCATGGACACGTAAGATTGTCAACATACATTTTTTGATGAATACATTTAAGCAAGTAAGATTGCCATAACTTACATGTAATTTTTTGATGAAGGTTTCATTAAATTTGTCGCGTTTGTTTTTTTAAACAATTTACATGTAATTTCGAAATTCACATGTAATATTCAAATATATTTACCCATCACATGAATTTTTATACAGGACAAATGAGCTAAACTTGTCTCACATGAGATAAAAATAATATTCAAATCAACCTATTTTGAGATAAACGGGTTAAAATTACAACCTCTACTTTAAGGGATGTTGGACGTATATAGAACAAATGGGTTCAAGTCACCAAAATGTTTACACAATCTACAAATCTACTAAACCTTTTGTTTCTCGCTTGGTCACTATAAAGTATAGTTTTTTTATATAAAATTTAACGCACTAACCGATATAGAATTGAAGGAAATATAAGGACTACCTGTGCATATCCATAGGCGGGCGCATAATACACATAGGGAAAACTTTTTCTTTGCGTTCCCTACACAACTTAGTATACATTATAAGTACCGAAACATTAACAAACGCTATAAAAAATATTTACAAAGTTTATATGCTTACTACAAAATGAACATTCTAACCATCCACACCAAAAACTCTATGGTGGTCATCCCAATCAATTATTGATTCCAATCCTGTTCATAATCCAATTTAAAAAATTATGAGATTGTAAGCCATTAGCTTGTTCAAGTTGTTAAAAACAACAAACAAAACGAATTTGACTATTACATGTACATATATAGCCGTAATTGGTAACAAAAGGGTAGTACATGCTCTAATCAACAACGAACTCCAAGGCAATTTTGTTATACATCTTCGTACATATATGGCCCTAATTGGTAACAAATTGAAGGGTGGTACATGCTTGTATGTGCCTGCAATTAAAAAGAACACAATTGAAAAAAAAATCAATTCATGAACAAATAAAGCAACTCATATTTGATTAATTTTATAACAAAAATTAAATCAAAAAAATGCATGATAAATCAAATAGTAACAAAATTAAGGAGAATATTAAAACCGGACAGTTTGAACTAAGCTGATTCACTAATGAAAATGTGATATTTTAAGTTGAAGAAATAATTTTATCCAAATTAAATAACATCGATGCCTAGCGATTCTGACCTTTTTGAAATCCGACATCCACTATAAATTGCTTTAGCAATCTGCATTAAGATTAGTTCAAGAAATTGAATCGATCAAAACTAAATTGATTATTTAAAAGCAAATATACATAATCAAAGAAAATAAATTAATACCAATGGATTTTTTGTTCTTCATGCCCATCCTCCACTCGCATAGATCGAGTTCTTAGATTTGATGAATCTGGGTGAATCAAAGTTATAGACCAAACCATACAACCTTTTATAGTGTTTTTTTAGAATCGTTAACCTTTTTGGAGGAACTGAAACTGATATTGAATTGATTTGGAGCGTGTGTCATTGATATAGATTGACCTTTTTTTTAATGGTTGAAATTAATGGGTGAATTAGCTTGTAGAGGAAGAATGGATTTATTATGACATTATAAGAGCATCTCCCATGCATAAACCTTCAATAGCTTTTTACTATTCCAACAAGTCTTTTAAGAGTGTTTTTTAGCATTGCAATGAAAGCTTTTTGTAAAGCTTTTTAGAAAGACTTGTTAAACTACAAGTCTTTCTTCAAACTCTTATACATTAAGTGTGATATGCATTAAATGCAATCAATGCAAAAAAGCCATCAAAAGCTTTTTGCATTGGAGATGCTCTACTGTATGGTATTAATGGTATAAGGTTTAATATTTTTGGATAGCTTTAAAGAAGATTAACAACCGATGGTTTGACTTAATTTTTTCAAAAGTTGAAGAATAAGCTTTTTTCATCCGGGTGCGGTTTATTATTAGTGCATTACATTATTGTACAATGGGTTATTTTAGGAATAATATTAATGGCAGTATTAAATGTGTGTGCTTCAAAATGCTTGTACAAAACCTTATAATATTAATGGCAGCATAAACACACGATTTTGAGGGTTAAACGACCCCGAAAAAGTGTATAAAATGACACCTCATCAAATACCCCTACACTTGAGATTTGCTTGTCCTCAAGCAAATAGGTTTTTCTATCTAGATAATAACAATACGAGGGGTCATTTTTCCTACTCTTTAAACATATTTTATAACACAACCTTCTAGACCTCGTAATTAAAAGCACGGAAAGTAATATACTTGGAGACAGCGTCACCTCACAAATGTGTTTAGGAATTCTCTCTTCCCACTCGGTGTAGAATGAAATTATAACATATGGGGGAAACATAAAATCACACTCATTACTTGTCATAGCATATAAATTACGCAAGTTTTGGTAAAGGACGATCAAACTCCACCGCAGGTGCAAGTATTATACATTACCATCTAAGTGTCTTTTAAAGGGTTGTGGGGGTGAAGGTGTAAGATAACATATAATGGAAAACAGGAAAACGATGATACATTTTGGGTGGCTTTAGGTGAATTTGGAGTGGAAGGGTTACAAATTATTTTTACTAAAACACGCTGGTTTGGTTGCTAAGCCAAGACTCAGACGAAGATATACAAACTCTACATCAATCTCTTTCTTTTTCTTTTCTCATTTTTTTTAATAACATAATACAACATGGGGGTTTATAACATGTACCCCTACACTTGAGCTTTTACATGCTCGATATTTACAATCTAACTAATGACCTGTATTGAGGTGGATCAAAATAACATAGATATCATTTGACAAACATATGGGGGTATTGACTTAACTTTTCTTCCCCATTCTTCCGCGAAATAAATACTACCATGAATCCCAATCGTCCCAAAACTGTATTTACAAGGATAAGGACTTAGCAACCGTGTACTCAAATAATTAACTTGGGTTATCACAATAATGTACTAAAGGCGAGTACATATAAGGTAGGCTAAGGCTTTTTGGGTGTAACGATTGGTTTAAGGGTGACAATGCTCTTCATTAATAGTCCGGATTAACCAGAAAATTACGAGAACCGTGAAAAAGGATAGGCTCGGAGGGTTGTACTAGGGTATCCTGCACTAAAGGTGAGTGCATGGCAAGGGTGTGGGATAGTTATATGATCGGTGTGACCATCATAACAATTACAGGTTTAAAACATGGGTTAATCCTAATGCCTCTTATCAAGCAAATCCTAATACTTACTATGCGGTCTCGGGATGCATCACAAAAACAAGTTCTAGAATTTAATATGCTACCGGTACACTCTCATAATCCTAAAATAACCAATACCAATGTTCCAGAAAAGGCGACAAAACCACGCATACACATCCGTAACGACGGAATAGACACACATGATTGCTCACTCCTTAACTCGAACAAGCTAAAGGTATAATATCTAAGGGCGAACCTCACATTGTGGGGGTGGAATTTTGAGGGTTTTTGTGCTAGTAATATAAATTCCTATCCATGAAACGCTAATAATATTTGGTTTTTGTTGGTATGTGTCATAAAAAGTTTTAAATTTGGGTTAAAATTACCTCTTATGCTATGTTTCGATATATTACCCATCATTTTAAGGACAAAGCAAATGGCAAATGAAAGAATATGTTCTAAGGCTTATCCCTCCTACACTTAAGTTGAACATTGTCCCCAATGTTCTCTAAAAGTACTCGTTGAAAGGAATAAAAGGAAAAGAAAACAAGGAAAAGAAACTAGTACTCCCATGGTTTACTCAATAATGGAGAAGAAACATGCGATAACTGGTTAAATCGTCCTTCGAGAATCATCCAATGAAACTTCCTAAGAACTTCCAAGCTTCTTCTCATCAAATATAACATGTAATCAAAGACAAAGACAACTATACCAAGCATAAAATATGCGATTTACCAATATATAAAGAATGTGAATTTAGGGTTCGACTCGATAGATACGATGAGAGAATTGTTAAACTTATTAGGTTTTTGTAGGTTTATAACAGAAGATAAATATATTAAATGTTATGCAAGATTTATTTTCAAAAATAATTAAAAACTTTAAGTTTTCTTGACCTGGGCGTTTGACGCCGTCAGGGTTTATGTGACCCCGTCACAGGTGACGTAGTGACGGCGTCGCGTGTTAATCGTGACGCCGTCTCCACAGTCTGTGAAAACGAAATTTTTGTTTTTGATGAAAAATTTCCTGCACTTGATTCCATAAGTTAATTCCTGTACAAATGGCTGCATAAAACCTGAGATTTAACAATTCAATCATATGACTCGAAACTGACGCGAATTAATCTAGACAATTCATTTAACATGTTTGAATTTGGCTCAAAAGCCGGATAAATTCCCCTACACTTATTGTTTGCAAAATACCTTTGATTGAAATTAAGACGAGGTTAAAGACAATACAAAGCATGATTACAAGATAGTTCAAACATAATAAAACAAACTATGAAGAATTAAAACACACATGACACTCCTAATTGCGGGAAAAGTAAATTGGGTTGCCTCCCAAGAAGCGCTTTTCTTTATTAACGAGTCTTGTAGCTAGACTCGAAGTCACACGTTCTTACGTGACTTCATGAATGCTCACGTGTCCCCGAATAAGCCACTCCTTCATACTTTCATCTACTTGGTATTCGGGACCTAGGTTTAAGCAATTTTTGTACATAAATTTATTCTTTTCATAAGCATTCTTAAACCCATTAGTTAGGTCTCTTTGACTTAGCATAAGGATGGGCGGGATCTTACTCCATGATACGCCCCCAACGTTTAAATCTAGGTATGGTTCGTGGCATTTGGAATGTGTAATTATCAAAGATCCTATTGAAAGATATTAATCCCTTAGCGCAATCATATTCGAGTCTAGTGTTTTTCCTAAAGGGCTTCCCCATTACCACATCAGCCATATTTATTTGAATAAATTCTCCTATGTCTTCCAACACCACGAAGTTCGTGATGTAGGTGAAGCTACCAATAAATACGTAGACATCCCTAACGATGGCAACTAGGTTATTTCCTGTTCTTTCCAATCCTTCCACCATTATAGTGTTGTAAGCTTTTCGGGTGATAATGTTCATTGGTGGGAAGGGGTCAAAGTAGGATGTAAACTTCCTAAATCCGATCATACATTGGAATGCCAAGTCATCCTCATCGAAACTATTAATTGCCTTTTCTCGGCGTAGCATTCTAACATTTTCGTATTCAATCAATTCATTAAGCACTTCACCGTCATCTGAATCATTATCTGAATGAGGAAAGAGGGATACAAGGGGTGTGTCTACCGATTCATAATCAGACTCAGGGTCATTTATACTGGTCTCATTGGGTTGGTCGGCGAAATGATTGAGGAATCGCTTAATACTCTCTAGGCGAGAGTCGACAAAGGCCGAAATTTTATGTAGCTCTTGGAGCTCTTGGTTAAATCGTGCGCGTAGCGCAGCTGGTAGGACAGGACGAGTAGGTGGTGGATTCTCGTTCTCCGTGATAAAGAATGGAATAGTCAATGAAAATTACGAACAAACACACAGAGAAAAGATAGACCACGAGAAAGCTAATATGCAGAATTTAAATCTTACTTGAAAGGATTCAAGCAAATAGAATTAAGCTAAAATATGATCAGAACCTAACTATTCCCTAGGCAGCGACGCCAAAAATTTGATGCGGTCGTCGTAGGACTTCTACAAGAAGTTTTACAACTCCCTAGGCAGAGCACCTAATCGTTGTAGTAGTATAGGCAAGACTCGGGGGTTGTTATCGTTTACTCTAGAAATAGGTTGGGAATGCTTGATCACTGTCTATCAGAGTTCTAAGGGTTGAGAGAAGATTATTTTTATGTTTTTATATTTTATAGAAAGTAAGTAATTCATATAATTGGAGAGGTGGTGTGGTTTAAGCTATTAACTAAATATAAAGCTACGCTAATTGGTGATAATAATAAGATAAAAGACTGTGCTTATTTAATCGTGTATTACTCCCTAGATTGCTTCTTCTAGTGTTGTTGCCTTGTCACCCTTGTGATGATCTATGTAACTATTTTCTAAGTCATGAACGTGTCTACTTAGTATTCTGCTAGAGCAACGCACACGTAAGGTAGTATGAAGACTATTACATGGCCCATAAGAGCTCACTAAGTGCATGTAAAATATATTAAAAGTGGATCAACCATATTAGGGGGCAAGGTAGTATGAAGACTGTTACCCGATGGTATCCTTTCTACACAATCATGTTTCCCTACACATATCAACAAAAGTACAAAACAAAAGTTGATTTTCTAGAGCCTAACATGCACATCCATCACAAGAAGCAACACCATTAAGATCTACATTTTAGGTTTCATATAATCATAAATAAACACAATAGAAGGTTTAGCCAAGCAGATTAAAGATAAAGCAAGAGCATAGATAGATCAAACAACACATAGACATATTGAATGATTAAATAAACCATACTTGATTAAAACATGAGTTGGAGGAAGTACAATAGGGTTTTTAGGCCCTAAATTCGTCCCTAACAACTGCTAAACGAACTAGGGTTCGTGCCCACTTTTTATTCTAAAGTTACACACTCAAAACCCTAAATTCGGGTTTGTATATATAGGAAAAACGTTGTGGCGGCATCGCGTTTTAATCGTGAAGCCGTTATGAAAGAGAATATTCTAGATAATGGGCTGGGTCGTATGATCTGACACCGATCATGTGACGCCGTCTTGATCTTCGTGGTGACGACGTCACGTTGTATCTGTGACGCCGTCTCCAACCACTGTAGAGAAATTCTTGATCAATGTTGGTGTAGGTCCGTAGTCTTGTCCGTTTCTTCTCCAAATGAGCCCAAGTCACGTGTAATTCTTCCAAATGCCTTCCAAATGAGAAATACATGAAAATGAACGATTAAGTACCTATTTTGGGCATAAATGCACGATTTAAGGGGTTAAACGACCCCGAAAAAATGTATAAAATGACACCTCATCAGAGGTTAAGAAACCGAAGAACATTGCCGGTATAAAACTTCTGAGATTTTTCATATTTCTTTGTCGTTTTAATGGCATATGTATGTTTAAGTAGTGAGTTAACCGATTTATAGTACATCGATAATAGCTTTGTGAATCTGCAAGTTGCAACTTTCTATGCAGAATAGTTTTGAATTGTTATCAGTTAAAGTTTTTGGTTTTGGATTATAACATATGACAAATAGTATTAGAATTAGAACAACTTGATATTTGGTGTACACTTGATTCATTTTTCATCAGATAAGGAGTCTGGCTGATTTTTTTTGGGTAAAAGCCATATATAACCAACGTACTTTTTATATTTTCCTAACTTAAACCATTAATTTTTTTATTAACACTGAAACTCACGTACATTCAAATTTTATACCGACTTGAACCATTTACTTTTTTATTAAAACGGCAACCCACCGGTCCCCGATATCACGTTGGTCTATTGTTATTTCATTTAATTGTCACTTTCTCTAATCATATTGGTTGAACGAAGTACAATCTCACGCTCAAGGCAGCAGTGAATATGCAAGCAATGTGAATGGCTTATCGTATTTACTTTCATTGTTATTTAGGGAAATTCGTGTCTGTGTAGATAAAGATTGTATTGTGGAAAAAGAAAAAAATACATGCTTTTAGCTCGAAATCGTTTGTTAGTCGTAATAACAGATAAAAAAAGTTGCCTTTTATACATAAGCAAAAGTTTATATTTTTATCGAAAAACAAACCCGGGCATCGCACGGGTCGTAATGCCCTCGTATTTGTAATATAATTATATTTATTATTGCTGCTATATACGGGTATTCAACTTGTATAGTTAACAACTTGATTAATTAATTATTAGTATAGCTTGACTAATTAATGACCATCATATGATGTTTTCATATAAAATATTTGCTAAAAGACCCGCGAAATTCACGGGTATTTTATATAATGGTAAAAAAGTAAATGATGTTAAAGAAGAACGAAAGCTATAAACATATCGTGTTGGAAACAATACATGCTTAGAATTCAAACATATCTACGCTATAACAATTTGCATTTAAGTTTAAAAGAAAATAAGAAAAGAAAAACATATCGTAGTTTTTGACGCTCTCGATTTTGAGATGTTTCTTAAATGTGTTATTAAAATTGCTGATATTTTTGGTTATCCCTTTCAATGTATCTCAGCTTGAAGATGCTTAAACAAATTTTTTTTTTTTTGAACGGCAACTTTATTAAAAGAAAACTAGCAAGGAGCTAGAATTACAAAGAAATTA
>BQNB010043814.1:0-45275 GCA_026074375.1 Tanacetum coccineum | reverse complement strand
TTTGAATACACCAATATGTCATCAATGAAAACTATGACAAATTTGTCCAAGTACTCATGAAAGACACGATTCATCAAGTTCATAAAAACAGCTGGAGCCTTAGTCAATCCAAATGACATTACAAGAAATTCATAATGACCATAACGAGTGCGAAAGGCTATTTTAGAAACGTCTTGCTCCTTTACACGTAGATGATGGTAACCAGACCTCAAATCAATCTTTGAGAAAAACTTGGAACCCTGAAACTGATCAAACAAATCGTCGATTCGTGGTAGTGGATACTTGTTTCTCACTGTAATACGATTTAGCTCCCTATAATCAGTACACAACCTCATACTACCATCCTTCTTCTTCACAAATAAAACTGGCGCCCGCCATGGAGATACTCTTGGTCGAATAAAACCACGTTCGAGAAGTTCTTACAGTTGATCTTTTAGTTCCTTCAATTCAACTGGCGCCATTTTGTACGGAGCTTTAGAAATGGGTTGAGCACCAGGAATCAACTCAATAGTGAATTCACCTTCACGCTCAGGTGGTAGTCCTGGCAGCTCATCAAGAAAAACATTATGAAAATTTTGAACTACTGGATGACTCTCGAGGTGATGTCCATCTAATGAAGTGTCTTTAATTGATGCTAAGAAACCTTCACAACCCTGAGAAATTAGCGTTCGAGCTTTGAGAGCAGAGATGATTTTTAAGGGCTTACCAAGTCGAGAACCATGGTAAATGTATTTGGGATTGTTCAAATTGCCAAAGATGACTCATTTTGAATAGCAGTCGATAGTAGCACGATGTTCAGTTAACCAATCCATACCAAGAATAATATCGAAATCACTCATTTCTAAAGGAATCAAATTAGCAAAACGAATCTTATCATCAAAACATAATGGACAATCTCTATACTCATGACCAATAACCACATTATTTTTCATAGGCATAGAAATAGATAATGCATAATCCAATAATGTATAGGGGACCTTAATATGTTTAGAAAATGCAAGAGAAACCACAGAATGCGTCGCACCGGTATCGAATAAAACAAACACATCACGATCATACATATAAAGAGTTCCTGAAATGGTACCTGGGGCATTAGCTGCCTGATTGGTAGTCAACGCAGATACTCGACCTCGTATAGTATGTTGCCTGTTGTTCCCATTTCTCGTATTGCTCACCCCACAATTCTTACCACAGTCTTTAGCTAAATTCCCACCTTGACCACAAATAAAGCAAGCACCTGTGGCCTTATAACATATGTCACCCGAATGACGTTTACCACATTGGTTATAAGTGGGGATAGATGCTTGGTTTGAGTTTCCCTGCTGACTTGACGACCCGTATGAATGACCGTATTGTTGGCCCCGAACCTGTTGATCTCGATCACGCCATAACCTCTACCTATTGTTACCCTGTCTGTCATTATTTCCATGTCTGTCATTACTGCCATATTTATCATTATTCCTATATCTGTCACTATTCCCACGCCTGTCACTGTCTCTGCGATCATAAACCCTCTGACTAGACCCCTGTAATGGTGTTTCTGATGGTCGTATACGATGGTCGTCTCTATCCCTCTTGTTGTTTCCTTCATTCTTTGACCTATCACGGAAGATTTCAATGTTTCTTACAACATTAGCAACCTGTGCTACATCCGTAAACTCGGTGTTTAAGATCCTGTCAAGTACAAAGTCATTCGGCCCCCATTTGAAGTGTTTAGCCCGTTCATCCTGGGTGCCCGCCTTAGCCTCCAAGAAACCCGTCAATCTAAGAAATCTCTTCATAAAATCAGTACTAGTTTCCTCAGGTAATTGACGAATCGATTTGTACTCTCGTTCACACTTTTCTTTCTTAGAGTATGGAAAATACTGCAAAAAGAAGATGTCACAGAAATCATTCCATGACAGCGTTGCTACATAAGCATCACCTCCTTTTGCTTGCTTATACGCCCTCCACCAACTGTGGGCATCACCCTCCAGCTTATATGTCGCCAATCTGGCCTTGAACTGATCACCGCATCCCAAAACCTCAAAGATCTTCTCGATATGTGCTATCCAGTTTTCTGCTTCAACTGGCGTGGAAGCTGAGCTGAAAGTTTGGGGTTTCTGTTTCTGGAACCTCTCCAACCATACATGGATATCAGTGGGTTGTGCATCCCCATCATTACCCGAACCCCCGGTGTTTACACGTCTAGCATTCCTTCGATTAACGTTATTCCCATTATTCTCATTTTGGCGAATCTCGTCGGTTATGCGAGCAGTAAGAGTCGGTAACAAGTCTGCAACTGCCTGTGCTACCGCAGCAGTAAAAGCAGGATCTGCTTCGTTGTTCACACGATTGCGACGAGGAGCCATCTAAACGATTAACAAATGAACCAACAAAGACAAATTAGGGTTAAGATCAAAATTCGAATGAGAGCGATTAGATCGGAAATGAAACCTAATGTCTACCCAATCCTCACAGGTCATAACCTAAGTTCTACAGGACAAACCTGCAGCTCTGATACCATAATTGTAACACCCCACCCGAGAACGGGTCAAATGTCACACTTATGGCATCAAAACAAACGCAAGCGGAAGACTTTATTCATAAAAATGGTTCAACAAAGCTCCTCAACAAAACAACGGAATTAATAGGTCTAGAACATAATGACCTTCAAACGAAAATAAATCCAATACAGAGTTTAAGCGGAAGACAAAATCCAAAATCCAAAGTTTAGCAATTTAAATGAAATGGGGAAAACTATCATCCATTCAGTCCACTAAGAGCTCCTAAGCACTCTTCACTCATAACCCAGCTTCCCTCTTATTACCTGCCGCGGAGAAAAGAAATGCGGCTGAGCTAAAAAGCTCAGTGAACAGATATAAACGAAACGGATAGATTAAACCTACATGACAAATTAGCAATAGGAATAAGCTAAAAACTAAAAATAGATGAACAACTATACCTAAAAGACACAAATAAGCTGTAATTAAGCAAATACGATCAAGAAATAAGCTAGAAAAGGAAATTGAAAGAGACAGATAATACTACTTATTTTTGGACTTTTTGAAAAAGAAATGACACTTTTGCAGCTTAAATTTAAGACTTAAAAGCTAACTTGACATACTAAAAACTAAAAACAGATGGACAACAAACCTCAATAAGCTAAACTTAACCAAAATTAAACAAAATTGCACTCATAAATGATCTGCAAAACTTGGTTTTTTAGAAACTAAACTTGCTAATTGTCTTGATCTAAAATGTAAAGAAAACTATTTCAAAAACCAATATCTCAAAACAGATGCATCTTGATGCATTATGACATCTATTTTTCTCACAAAAACTACACCTAAAGTTCACTTTTAAAGAATTCACCCTTTAAGCAGATTTAAGATCCTTTAGACTAGCAGACTAGGATTTTTGACTAAACAAACCACCAATCTTAACTACACTTATTCTAAGTTAATGTAAACTAGCTTTTAGACTTAATTTAAGCTTATGAAAGCCTATTTGAGTACCAAGAACAGTTTATACATCTTTGTTTCTAAAAAAATTCTTATCCCAAACACCCCTTTAAAAACTGTTTTTGCATTTTAAAACTAATCTAGGTTGTAATAAGCTGATATCTATAAAAATAGATGATGAAATAAGTATATTAAGCTCAGATAAGCAATTACCAACCACAATTAAGCACTATTTAATAAGCTAACTTACTATGCATATTTTTGGCTTTTCTAAAACTGTTTTATATAAAAACTAGATCTAATGATTTCTAAACTATAAGCTGATAATATTAAGCAATAATAAGATAAAATAAGTAGAAATAAGCACTAGTAAGCAATAATAAGCAATAGAAATAAGCTAAAGCAGTTTTAAGCTATAAAATGAAATATAAAGAGTGTACCTTGATCCTAGCTCAAACAAGGATCATAAATGCTTAAATGAGCTTGTTTACAAGCTCCAGCTTGTTAAAAACAAGCTGGTATTATCCATAAGCCCGTCCAAGTCTGGCTTATCTTCTAAAATAAGCTGAGGTAATTTAGGGGAGATTTGAGGTGAATTACTAATTCAGTAAAGCTTTTGAAAGCTTAACTGAATGAGGGCTAGTTTATGAAGTAAACAAAGAGCTTATTGAGGTAATTTAAGTAATATCACAAAACATTATAAGCTAAATTTGCATAATAAGTAAAACAGAATTCAAGATTTAAAAGCGAAACTGCAATTTTATTAATATTGAAAGAGTTACAATGCTTGAAAAGAGAATACAGTAATGACAATAAGCTAAAAACTACAATAAGCTACTAAAAACTATAATAAGCTAGACTAGACGATTTCATGTGTAAGCTTTCTTCTCTATTTATAGCGAGGAGGGGAAGGATCCAGAACCTCTAGGAGCGTCTCAAGCCTTCAATCTTGTCCCTTCAATCCAAACTGCCTTTTTCATCAAACAATCTCATCCCTTGGATTATGTGCCACGTCCCATCCACCAATAGAAATGCTGGGGATTGCCAGCGTGGCTAAATGGGTGTCAGAGGTGTCAGCTGGCTTTCTAGAAGGGTTAATTGAGCGTGTGTGAGGGTGAATTGGATTTCACCTGTTGTAGGGTAAAAATAGGGGGAAAAAGGAAGATGTACAGTAGTATTTGACTCGTATGGTATATCACTTTGACTGTGGCTCGGGTTTAGAGAGTTTGGGCTTTGACTTGTTTTCATGGGCCAGGAACAAAGGGTTTGGATCAATGGATTTGGTAATTGGACTTTATAATACTTACGCTTATATTTTGGACTTAATATCATTCAAATGCTAATGGGCTGACCCGGCCCATTAAATGGGTAACATGTTGGCCCATTAAAAATGAATATACTTTCGGCTTCGTTTTCTTGCACTCTTCCAATCTCGTGCCCGGTTTTGTCCGTTTTGCTTCGTTTTTGTCCTTTTTGTGACATATCCATACCTGCAAGACACAATTCACGAAATACACATTTACAATGCATTTTTTATGTATTTTTGGTCATTATTGGTCTTTTTAGCTTGTTTTATTAGGTAAAAGGTATGTGTATTTAAACACATACCACCTTCCTACTCGGTACACCAGTAACATTAGCATACGAAGACTTACCAGGGGTATTACCTGCCGGATTAGTTCCCACCGTATTACCAACATCATTCTTGTTCTCCTCATTACAAGCAGAAGATTGAATTCCATGCACCTGAGATACGGTTGGAAACGATTCTAAACCTGCATTCACAACATTAACATGCTTCCTACCCTTAACTGACTTATCTTCCATCAAGACTTGCTTCTCCTTCACACCCCTCCCAACCCCACTTCCCTTCTGACTCAAAAACCCTCACTCCATTCCCACTGTATTCACACCCACACAACCAATAGTATGATAAACTAGAAGAACATACGCCTAAATCTTCAATTACGAAAACCCTAGTTAGCTAGGGTTGGAATCAAATGCACAAAAGACACAACCTGATGATGTAGATAGGGACACGAAGCAAAGATCATAACACCAGGTAACAGAACAATGACAAACCTTGGATCAGAAAGAGAAAACCCTAAATAAACGATTGAAAGAAAACCCTAAAAATCGAAAACCCTAACATATCACACATCTTTTTTAGGCAAAGCAAATGCAAATGAATGAATAGTTTGTAAGGTTTTCATTACTCTCCGTACACTTGTAATGAACATTGTCTCCAATGTTCTAAAAGTACATGTAAATGAGAAAGGAAAAATAAATGAAAAGGAAAAGAAACTAGTACTCCCCTGGTTTGCTCGGTATGGAAGAAGAAATGTGATAAACCGGCTAAATCCTCATCCAAGAATTGTTCAAGTGGAAATCCTAAGAGCTCACTGACTCTCCTCATCCAGTATAACCTAAAAATCTAAGACAAAAAACTATACCCGCATAAACTCGGCGAGAGATAATATACAAACTTGTATTATTAACAAATTTTAGAACCTAATAAAATAATAAAGATATAATAGTTGTGCTAATGTTAATGTGGCTTTCTGTAAAAAAATCTAAAAAATTAAAAAATTTGGAAATTCTACAAAAATAAATTTTCAAAAATTCGAAGAATGCAGGGTTTGTCTTTTTGCAGGTCTGATTGACGTCGTCAAAAGTAACCTGACATGTTGCATTTTTGTTTTATGGAAAAATTTCTAAAAATATCCTATTTATTATTATGAAAAATTGCTGCAAAAACAAATTTCTGGCTGCATAAATTTCTGAAATGTGACTATGAGAAATGTAGGCCCGACGTTGTCGTTCCTAAATTGTTGAAATTATCGTCCCTAATGGCTTTTGGGCCGAGGCATTGGGGATGACAATATGGGCGGGACATGTCATCTTCAAAGCCTATTTAGTAACAATATGTCGTCCCCAAATCCTCGAAATCGTCGTCCCTAATATCGACGATTGTTGTAGTGACATTCCAAGTGAACATGATGAGGTAAAATTCTTTTTTGTGTATCTCAGTTCACTTTTGTAAGTTAATATAGTTTTCTAATTTCTCTTTACTTTATCTCTTTAAAACTTCATATATATTGTTGTGTGTTTAGATGTTGATATTATTGTGACTTACAATCGGCATCAGAGCCTTCACGTGATTTTGAAGTGAACCCTTTACTAAAATCACCGTCAAAAACTGTTTGAAAATCGATTTGCAACATTCGGATATGACCGGGATAGTTCTCAAAATCAAAAACATAATTTTTACAGATAAATTTCAAAACCAGTACGTTTGAAAGCTTTCTTAGGGTTTTTAGTTAGATTCTATCGGTTCAAAATTGGTTTACAAACAACAAAATTGAAGATTTGGCCTTTTTTGTCAAGTTTACGTTTTAGTCATTAGCTAGGTTCATATCTTTGTGGTCCAGAACTTTTTATTCCGCTATTTTTGTACTTTTTTCTTAAGTAATTAATTATCCCAATTAAGCAATTGAGTACGTATTCAAAATTATTTCAGTCCACGTCATTTAGAATTCCGTTACTTTCTTACTAGTTACCGAGTTAAATAGGTAACTTGTTTCATATGTCGGCTATTATTAGTATTATCTAGGTTCTAGTTTACTTCGGTTCGCCCATAGTGTTTTTAAACAAAACTTTGTTTGATTCAAGACTGATAACCGAGGTACTACTTCATCAACAACCTAGATAGTTCTTTAGGCAACCAAGATAGTTATTATCAAGGTTCTTAGTTTTATTTCGCATCTCCCATAGTTTTACCAAACAAAACTCTGTTTAAATCATGACTCACAACCGAGATAATTTATTCACTATTATAACCAAGATAACTTAACAACAATACTGAGAACCCATTAATCATCAACCAAGATAATTATGCCATTACAACAGAGATAGTGATACAAGTTTCACCCATACTACAGTGCGTTTCAACAAAACTATGCAACAAACTTACTATTTATATGCACTAGTAATCCATTGTTTGTATATGCACCGATAAGCTAAGCAGCATACTACTATTTTGCTACTGTCGATGTATTAGCTTGATACATAATCTTGCATACTACTATTGAGATTGCAAAAAACCCAGTGGCTATAGAATGATGCATACAAAATGTTCACTACACATAGATATCATATATTGAGATAACAAAGGTTGTGTATAATTTTGCCATAAGTTATGCAACATACTACTATTTTGCTATTGTAGATCTTGATATAGAATGTTGCATACAATATGTTTACTTCATATAGATATCATATATTGAGACCGCAAAAGTTGTTTGCAATTTTGTGATTCTTAATTTGACTATATTTGTAACAAGGTTGCGTTTGAAATGGGGATGGAAGGGATGGTTAGTATATGCAATGTTAGCGATTTACCGCAGCTTAAATGCCCATTTTGTAAACAAGTAATGAAGTATGCTTCTTTAACGAGAAAATGCTCTTTATGTAGTCTTTGTGGCAAATGTAAGATGATCATACATCAGCAACTGTCGCTGGAATAAGTGTTGGCGCGGCAAGCACCCTTGGAAAATAAAAAGCATCTGCTGCAGAATGAGGCAAGAGAAAGAATAAGAGTGAGACCAACCAAAAAGCGCGCAGTAAATGTTGGTGTAAATGCTGAGCGAAAACGCAAAGGAAGGAAAAAAGACTGGTGATTTTGAGCTTTCAAATACCCACTTATAGAAAGTGTACAAAAGATTTAAGATGAATAGAAATAAAGATAGTGACTCAGGTGGTGCCGAAATAAGAGCACAAAATCTATCAAATTAAGTTTATTAGAGCAAACGTAAAGTGGGTATCAGATTATAACACTTAAAGGGTACTACTAAATCTACCAAGATTTTACTTGGTCAAAAAGTCCAATGCATTGAAACACATACTAAAATCCTTTTAATTACTAATCATTAGCATTAATTAACCATATTTGTCTTAGATTTTTACAACTTTTGTTAGTTATATATTTATTTTTTATAATTATAAAGTTATCCAAAAATTATTTTTACTTATTATTTAAGTTTTATTTTGTTTAAATGATTTGCTATTTTTATATACATTATAATTCTCATACATTCATTTTATTTTTTCCTCACACAAATGCTACAATAACCTTTAAATATTAGTTTTAATTCGAATGAATAGTAACATTATTATCAAACAATGTTATATTTGTGTGTGGGGTGCTTTTCATCTACCAAATTTGCCACTAACTCATTTGATTAGATGCATGACAAACATGTGTTCTTCATTATCTCTGATCTTTTTGATCTTGGTCGATGGCTCTAATGCATTCGTCCTATTCTTGCCGCACACAAATGCTACAATCGTTGAAATACTTGAATGAAAAGTAACATTATTGGTAAACAAAGAACTTCGAGATAGAAGAATGCACATCGAGCTTTGACGACCTCGTCGAGCATTTATACATTTTTTACCGTTTTATGTATACTTGAACCCATTTTATTTATACGTTTTTTGTATGTATGTCTTATACGTTTTATTTATCCTTGAGCCGATTTTATTTGTACGTTTTTAACGTTTTATTTATACTTGAACCGATTTTATTTATGCGTTTTTTAACGTTTTTTGTACGTACATTTTGTCATACGTTTTTAACAATTATTTATTACATTTTATTTATACTTGAACCGATTTTATTTATACGTTTTTAACGCTTTTTGTATGTATGTTTCTTATACGTTTTTAATTATTTTTTTATGTTTTATTATACTTGAACCGATTTTATTTATACATATAAAAACGTTTCCTTTTCGTAGCGTAGATCTTTCTTCTCTTATGAGATTTGAGAAGAGTGAGTGCGCTTTCGAAAGTTTCGACTTTTCGATCGAGATTTTTTCCTATGAAAACTTTTTTTTATGCGCATCGCTTTAGCGAAGGCAAAGCCACTTTCTAACTTACTAACGTAAAGCAAGAGCGTAGGTCCAAAAGTATAAAAGAGGGTACTGGGGAAGAAGGACCACTGCTTTGTTCCAGGGGTGAAGTAGCTACTTCGAGTTGGACGTTCGTGACTAGTGCATCGATATGCAGCCTTCACTTGTTCAACGGAACCCAAGATTGCTTGGATCTTCTGCTTTAACTCGGTCAAATGCAACTGTTGTAACCGACAAAAACGGATGAAAACGTACAAAGAAATTCAAAAACTCAGAATAACGTAAAAACGTGCAAAAAAGTACAAAAACGGACGAAAACCGTATAAAAACGTTCAAAAACAGATAAATACCAACGGATGAAACGTACGAAAACGTTTGAAAAAGTACCACGTAGAAAAACGTAAAAAAATACGGTATATAAACGTAATAAACGTATAAAAAATTAAAATAAAAAAGAAATAAAATAATAATAAAAACTAAAAAACAAAAAATTTACGATAAAAAATAAACGCAACAAACCACAAGGACCATTTATGAAAAATTTATGAGGGTATTTATATAACTAGTACAATTTATCATTTATTTTAGTTTGACGCATTCATATTTACAAATAGATGATCGAATGAGACCCACCTTTTGTAAGCTATCTTTGATTTATAACTTTATATACTCAGGTAAAATTAAAGACTTGCTAAAAAGTATAACAAAAATTAAATGAAAAAAAAGTAAACATTAATTATTTAATTATAGAACACTTTAATGGAATCAGTGATTACCTAATAATTAATTAATTTTGATGAGTTTAGAAAAATTACTTAGTACATTTAGACTCACTCCACTTGAATAGTTAAATGTTATAAATAGTATAGACGGTTAGTTGTTCAAAACGCTTTGAATTCTTTTAGTACTGTAACATGTTTTGTCATTGGTGAATAAAATTTAGAACAAATACACGCAATTTCAAAAGTTCAGCCACAACATGAGAAACCCTAATTACTTATTTTTACTAAAAGAAAATGATGTAATTATGACATATAATTGACAGAACTCAAGTTGCACCATATCATGAAAGCCGACACTGCCTCTTGCAAGTTGCACCAATATCCGTTTCAATCATTTATCAAGGCTATTATAATACTAATACTACGTATTATTTAAAACGTTTGGGAATTCAACTTCATTACCTCCACAAACTCAAAAGGTGGTAGTTCGTTCAAATAACTACTGTAGTACTAGTAGATAATAATCTGGTTGTTGGTCTTTTGACCATTCCGCCAACTTTGTTTTTGACAGAAATGTTTTTTAGTATTTTTCTTTTTTGAGCATTAATATTTCTTATTCGCTTTGTGTAAAACACAAATCATGTTTGAACCGATTTTTAAATATATATGTATCACTGAGTGGGAAAAGTTCAATAAAGATTCATTTTTTACTCAATCATTCATTTTTTCATCAAATTAAATAAAACTCACTTTTCACTTTTTTTAAAAAATTAAATATCTCACAAACCGTTAATCGTTACGTAAAATGAAACATACCATTGCAACGAGAATTAAATGATCTTTCTAACGAGGGGCACTTTGATATATTTTCGACGAACTTTTTTATTTTATTTTATTTTTTAGTCACGTCTATAAAGATCACATGTGATTCTGGAAATCACATGTGATTTGTATTTTACAAAATCGCATGTGATTTTATGAAATCACATGTGATTTTTTGAAATCACATGTGATTTTTGTAAAATCGCATACAAATCACATGTGATTTTTTTCAGACGTGACTAAAAAAAATCGAAAAAAAAGTTCGTCGAAAGTATATCAAAGTGCCCATCGTTAGAAAGATGATTTAATTCTCGTCATGGTGGTGTATTTTTTGTCGTTTAACGATTTAACAATTGCAAGATATTTTAATTTTAAAAAAGAGGTGAAAAGTGAGTTTTTTTTTTAATTTAATAAAAAATTTGTGGCTATGATTGGTCCATTGGATCTTTGATAAATATTGGATCTTCGTTGATCTCAATTCATCACTGAGTTTGAAAGTCAAGGAAATAAGGCTGTGTTTCAAACATCGAATTAGTTTTTTTTTTACAAATTTTCACTCCTGTAAAACTGTACACATGGACGGCATGTAAAACACAACACCTTTACAAATAAATTTCAAGACACATTGATCTCACAAAAATACACATCAAACAAACAATGGGATCCATGAATGTCATGCAAAAACCTCATGCAGTGTGCATACCCTTTCCAGCACAAGGCCACATAAACCCCATGTTAAAATTCGCCAAAATCCTCTATTCAAAAGGTTTCCATATCACTTTTGTCAACACCGAATTCAACCACCAACGCCTCCTCAAATCACAAGGAGCCGAGGCCCTCAGTCGCAACCCATCTTTCCAATTTGAAACCATTCCTGATGGCCTTCCTGTTGGATTATGGTAGTCGGCTAGCATTTGTACATTACGAATATGTGAGCCTATTGGGGGCACACACGTTAATACACGGAGAATGCGTTTAATACTTCACAAATATAAACCGAGGGACTAAATTGGACAAAACCCGAACTCCAAGGGGGACACCAAAGTGGTCGGGCCCTATGGGAGGTTCTAGATGGGTTTTGTGTTCAATTAGCATTTAAGGAGGCCCATGAAGGTTTTCTAGAATTAGGGTTTGGGTGCCTATATAAACACCCATAACCTACCTCATAATTTGCTCATTCTAAAAACCTTTCCTCCTCCCTCCCTCACCGAAATCGCCTGGCCCCTCTCTAGGGTTGTTAAGGGTTTCGGTTCTACACCTCAACTGAATTCGGTTGAACCCCAATTTGGATTTTCGGGTTCTTTAATTCGGTTTAAGGATTTTCGGTTAATTAGGGTTTATTATAAACCCTAATCCGGTTTAATTGGTTCAAGATCACAAAGGTTGTTTGATTAGGGTTTTGATCCAAGAAGGTACAATTGTTGCTTTGTTCGTGAAGTTAAGTCTAGACAACTTAACGTGTTCGGTTGACGTGATTGTGTGAGCAACCGTAGAGGTGATTGTTTTAATCACTTATTTATTTTCAAGATCGAATTGCTGAGAGGTACGCTTTCTATTTACTTTTCATGTACGTGTTAACCATATGCTATTACTAGATCCAATCCGCTGCGTACTCGTAGTTACTTGGTTACCTAGATGTTAAATCTCAACATTATCATATGTGTATGATAGGTTAGTATTTTAGGCCTTAAAATGCGTAGTGTGTTAGATTGGTTCTATCTCGAAGTAAAACTCGGTATTTAGCTTAGTATCGAAAAAAGTGTAAGCGACGTGTACAGTTTTCTCCGTCTAAAGAGAACTTGTTGACATAGTGAAGAAAACTCTCGAGTTGGGTACTCGGGGAGTGGAGTACGACGAAGAGGAGCTTCGTAGCTGAACCACTATAAATCATCGTGTCTTTGGTTTGATATTTCTTATCTTTACTTATTTACATTCCGTATTTACTTATTTATTTATTACATCGCTATCATATACATACGTGTATATCTATTGGAACATCGCAACTTAATTCGTCCGGTTCTTTACATATATACTTTTAGAACTTCAAAGCTTTTCTAATACACAATATTTTAAATTTCAAACTAAGCACATTTAAACACCAAGATTTTTTCATAATCAACAATTTATGTGTTTTTGCTTTTTAAAACGACATGCATTTCTATTTCATGCATGTTTTAAGATTTCTCCTAATACTAATAGAGAAAGATGATATTAACATGTCTATTAATTCACACGCCTAAATATCATGTTCATGGTAACCTGCTATTTGTTTCGTGGAAAATTGTTTTTGAAGAAATTAATAAGACGTTAAACTATGAAACTTGTTTTTCTTGAATTAAAAACTGGACGCTATGGACTCATGGGAAGTACGGCTCATCCACTAGAACAAACTTTAAGAGAAGTTTAAGGCGGGTCATTTTTTATGTAATTCCCTAAAGAAATAAGGTTTTTAATATGCTATTCTGCCGTTGCCTGTTTTCTACCAGCTTCTTTGTGCCGTTCAGATTGGAGTTACCGTGAACCTGCATGTCACCTACAGTGTAATTATTAAAAGGTTTTTAAAAAAACAATGATACTAAGTTGTTTTGCAATGCCTCTTGGCACATGCGGTTTAACACATTTTATGTGCAAACCCCTTTGAAAATTTAGTACTATGCCAAGCCAACCAGGAACACTTCAATTGGATTGAAACCGCTTGGTCAGCCTTAGGCCCTACCAACCCATGGCAATTTCGTGCTCTGGTCAAACCTCTGACGATTTTTTGCAAGTTCTTGCTTGTCGACTAATTCGAGTATGCTTGGTTAGACCTTGGACCCCTGGCATACGATGATACTAATAAGATCTAACATATTACTTGATTACTAAAGTTTTTTGACCGGGTAATCAAGAAATCAAAAAGTTTGCATTAAAATGCAATTAACTCTCGAGTTGAACAAAAAACGCTTACATTGCCGTCACTATCTTTACGCCCTAGTAAGACCTTTGGTAATAAGTGGGAGGTCAAGTTGGATCTTAGTCTTAATTAGAGTAAAATTTAATTGGGTAGTTAATCCTATAAGATAATTATCGAAAATACTAAATTGAACTTTCTATGATCTGATTAATTGTGTTTTGTCAAACAAAATTCGTAAACCGAAAGTTGTTTTTTCTATAAAAGACAAACAAGTCTCTTGTTCCTTATAAGGTAAAAGGTAGACTTACTTCTATCTATATCTCAATTGGTTGACAAGAAAATGAGAAGGAATATAATTGAAGAATCTCAGTTACAATAAAACTCAATTACTATCTTTCATTACCTTTCTTTTCGGCTTTGAAATAATTGAAAGATAAAATATTTTGAGTAACTAGAGAACATTTTTTTTCTATAGCTATCAAAATAAATTACATCTTGCATTTGTCACTATGTATGAGCTTAAACCGCTATGAGTAAAAAAATTACTAGCATATATGCTAGGTATTTTTCTTAGACTCATATTATTCCTTAAGGTGCTAAATACCCTTGTGGCTATGCAGACAATAAGGAGGAATTGTATGCTAATATTCAAGTATAAAAGAAAGCATAAATGTAGTCCCATCATCTGTAAAAATAGAATTTCATTATCTTTTGTCAATACCAAGTACATTGCTGCTTGTAGGCATACTACAGAATAGGAAAGTATATAAATAGCTGTTGATTCTAACTTGGGTGAAGTAACACTTACAAATGTTGATCAAATCCAGTGGGAGCTATGCATTTTATTTACTGAAAAGACATTCTTTGAATGGAGTCAAAATATGAGTGGGAGCTAACATAAATTTATTTCCTTGTTAGTTGCCCATATTATTTCTAGCTTGCTTTGAAATAATTAATTACTTTCCGAATATGAACAAACACATGTTTAAGTAAGATTGCATTTTATTTTGTATGATAACAAGTCCCATATCTGAGGTTGCTTTATGAAATGTTATCTATAGAATAATAATCCATAATTCCTTATTAAAAATTATAGTTTGAATTCTACTTGTAATATCTATGACACAATCATATTGTTAATACAATTGAGCGCTTGTCGTATTGTTTTGTTTATCTTAGATAATGTTATCCCGTACACAAGTGGGAGAAATCTTAATTGTGTGCAAGGAACAACATATAACAATATGATTATTGGTTTCTCTTGACCGCAAGGTAAGAGATCAAATCAATCTACTAGGACTTAAACACGAAAGATGTTTGTTGCCCTATTACATTTGAAGTCTAGATATAATAATATAACTACTTCATTTAATTGACTATATGATTTAGTTAATATAATCATGGTTAATGAAATAATCATAATTATTGAAGTATGAAATTAACTTGAAATTTATATTGAACTCAAGAGTTTGCATTCATGATTACTTTAGTGAGTATAATTATGTTTGCTTGCTAAGACATAATTATAAAGTTCTTGATTTTATCAATGACTCATAAAATAACGTAAGTAGTAAAATTGTTATGTCTTCTTGTTAACACATTAACATGATGTCCTTGAATTATTCGGAGACTTGTAACGTATGACTTTACATGTTCTGTTTTCTTGAAACACATGAACATAGAGTTGACATGAGGTCCTTGAATTATTCAAAGACTTAATAATGTATAATTGACATGTTTTGTTTTCTTGTAAACACAAGAACATAGATGTCTTGAATTGTTCTGTCTTCTTGTGAACACATGAACAAAGAGTTCTTGCTTAATTCAAGAAATATACATCATAGCATGCTCTTGTTTTTAAAATACTGTGTATTCAATTTGGCACGACCCAATTGACAAGTATTTGACCTAAAGAGAATTAAGTTATCTAATGGAATTTTGATGGAGTCTCACAATTCCAATACTTATAGAAAACGCACATAATTATGGTTGAGACTAAGGTGTTGAAACAAACTATATTATAATGTTTTGATTCAAGATAGCTTTGAATTGCTCTACACACTCAAATCTATCAAGGTTAAAAATGCACGTGTGGTCATAGAAAACACTCAGATATAGTTTCAACCTAGAATGGAAAACAAGACATCATCATTGGATTGAGATGAAATCCCATTATGTCTTGATGAAGTTCAAAATTGTTAAAATCTTATGATAGCATATTATTCACTAAGCTAGAAGATGAGAACTTAAATGTGTTTGTGGTTTTTCCCAATTAGAGAACAATCAAAGTATTGACTTAAATACTTAGTAATTTAGAGAGTTTTCCTCTACACAAAAGTAAGTGGGATGCATCTGTAACCTTCTACATCCCCTTGCTCAATGTCACACTAAGGTTATAAAGTAAATGTCAACCAAAGTATAATTACAGAACTCAATTCAATAAATCCGCAAGAATGCCATCAATACTTGAATAGATTTTGAAATATCAAAGCTGAGAAATATAAATATTTGAGAACATTTCAAACCTGCTAATGCTAAGATAATTATCACATCTTGCATCCGATAAAGGTCTTATAATTAGAATGATAAGATGCAAGTCCTTAAAAAGCCCAAATCAAGATTGAGATTGATTAACTTTCACCAAAGAGAAACCTGTGAGGTTAGAATGATTTTCTTTCTTTGAAGAAAGGCACATAAGGACAAAAATTGTATACATAATAGATACCTGACTGATGAATAAGAATTTTTGATTTTATACCTCAAGCAAATTGACTATGTTAATTTTCTTTTCTGCATGTATTAATTATATAAAGATATCTAATTGTCATACATGATTTCTTGAATCTTTAAAAGTCAAATTAAGGTTCATAACTCTTTCCTGGATGATTACCTTGGCGAGGACGAAGAGTAATCATAAAGGGTTATGAGTCTATATTTGAAATATGGCAATTAAAATTTAAGACTCTTTCCTGAATGATTACGTTTGCGAGGACATTGTGTAATCAAAAGGTTACGAGTCTATATAATCTTTATAAAGTATACAAGATAATGGAATCCATGTATGGATGGGATCATGCATCTAGGAGCTGGGATCTTGAATTAATTACAATATGATTCTGATTAAATTAAGATGACTCCTGAGTACATCTGACATTGAGTGGGAGCACCATGTTATTTTTTTAAATTCGTATGTTGTATGACATATTGAAAGTATCATTCCACATAAGCTAGATATTAATCCTTAAGATTGGAATGAAATTCACTTGGGAATTTAGGAAAACAAACGACCTTGGAATAAATGTTTGTTAATATAAACGTATGCGGAAATAAAGTCCAACACAAATGCAATATGTCATTGTAGCAAGTCTTAAATGATATATTTCACGTTGAGATAATTTAGTTACAATGGATGGCAACCTGTGTTATTTTAACTAAGGTTTACATCATGTATATATTAATAATCGTGTATGTGACTGGTTGTTACTTTTGCATGATAGCAAGATGAGCTAACAACAACAGTATCTAATTGAGAAGAAATTTTAATGAACAATATCTAATTGAGGGTATTAGATCCCTGTATATAACAAAAGTTATACAATTATGAAGAATAACGTTGTATGTGTCAACTGATGCTAGAGAATAATTCAATTCTAGTCTTGAAAAGGAATTTATCATTTCTAACGATAAATCTGCTAACTAATATCTCGTTTAAGAGCATTGTATTGGCATAACACATTAAAGAATAAAAAACTTTACATTTAGAAAACTGTAAAGATGGAAGTGTCTAGATAGGTAATGTGTTGACTTCAAATACCCAATAAAAGGTACTATTACCTTGTCCCATACTATGACACTTGCAATAGTATTCACGTTGAACAATAAGACACCATCTTTTTTTCAAATCTTTCACAATATGAGAATTTGAAACAAGTATTCGGAAAGTTTACTCAGATAACTATTTAGCTGTCTTGTAAAGAAAGAGTTGAGAATGTTGAAAACATTAGACTTCAACTTGCTAATTAGTTTCATGCATATCTGTTTTAGTATTTGGATAATTAGGATTGTAAGACAATTTTACTTTCTGATGAATAAAGATACTTGGTATTTGTTCTTCATTCATATAAAAATTGTTATCCTATGTTTGCAAATGTTTAATCCCATGAATGTTTTCTTACATTCTAAATTATCCATTGTCGGTTAACAATATGGGAATATTGTTATGTAAGGCAAATGTGAGTGTTGATATAATACCGTGAATATATGGGATTTTGTTACCCACACCAAAACTCATGTGTAGTCAACTAGGGATGCATATTGGAGATACCCCAACCTATCGATCATTTTACTTTTAGATCCATTGTCATGAGTAAAATATCGAAAATGGTTTAAAATCTCCTTAACTTGAGATACAAGCAAGTTCTGTAATGTGTGGAAACACTTTGTGATTATAGCCAAAACGCGTCCTGAAACAGGAATTTATAAAAGCTATTTTTCCGGATGTATGTGAGCATCATGCCACAACACGTGAAGTCAATAAAGGATTTGTTCCACCACTATATGTGCAGAAAAGATACCAATTGGGCCCTCTGCCGATTTTTAATAATAAAATGAATGTCCGTTTCCCAAAGGTAAGTGCAAGATGATTCTTGATTACATTTGTTTATAGTCTGAATTATTTCAATACCGAAAACATAATGTTCATACTATATGGAATGACTTAGATCTATAGCCAAAAGGTTTAACGGTAATGCTTACAAAGGTATGATTATGATAGCAAGAAATTATAACCCTATTAAATAGCTGAAGATGATTGTTTGTGAAAATCTTATCTCATAATATACCAAAATTTAAAAATAATTGTTTGAGTTAGCTAGACTTTGCCCAATTATAGGTCTAAGTGTTAGGCTACTCTAACTCCCAAGTGAGGAGCTGTTGGATTTATGGTAGTCGGCTAGCATTTGTACATTAGCGAATATTGAGTCCAATTAGGGCACAGACAATAATACACGCGCGAATGAGCGTTTTAATACTTCACAAATTATAAATCAAAGGACTAAATTGAAACAAAACCCAAACTCAAAAGGGGGACCCCAGAAGTTGCCTGCCCTTATGGAGGTTCTAAAAATTGTGGTTTTGTGTTCAATTAGGACATAAGAGGCCATGAAGGTTTATCTAGAATTAATGGGTTATGGGTGGCCTATATTAAAAACCCATAACCTGACCTCATGATTTTGCTCATCTAAGATCCTTTCCTCCTCTCCCTCCCTCACCGATAATGCGCTGGCACTCTCTAGGTTGTAGGGTTAATTCGTTCTCTATACAGCCTCAACTGAATTCGGTTGAACCCCAATTAGGATTTTCTGGGTTCTTATGTGGGTTAGAGGATTTCGTTAATAAGAGGTTTATTATAAACCTTAATCCGGTTAATTGGTTTCAAGATCAACAAAGGTTTTGGTTTGATTATGGTTTTGAACCCCAGGAACGTACAAGTGTTGTTTTGTTTGGGAATTAAAGGCTAGACCCCTCAAACAGTTGGTTGACGTGATTGTGTGAGCAACCGTAGAGGCGATTATTTTAGTCGCTTTATTCGTTTTCTTGATCAATTTGCTAAGAGGTACGCTTTCTATTTTACATTATTTATAACGTGTTAATCATAATGCTATTTAATAGATCGCAATCCGCTACGTACTCGATTACTTGTGTTACCTAAATAAATCCCAACAGACACCGTAATCTATTGAAGATTATAACTTCATGTTCAAGCGTTGATTTTCAAGGCAATGATTTTAAGGCTTTGGTTTACGAGTTTATGCCCAATGGAAATGAACCCGATTGGCTTCATTTATGGAGTGCAAATACATCGAAACTCAACCTTCTTTCATAGAATTATATTCTCTGGCCAAACAATGATTGTTCACAAAGCTGGAATTTGAAGCCTAGCACATTCTAGCTATGACGCTGATATGTGGCTCATGTTGTAGACTTAGTTTAGCTCGATACTTGGTCAAACATAAACCAAAAATAGCTCAACTTGGGGTTAAAGGAACAATTGGGTATGCACCTCCAGGTAGTATTCCACGATGCTTATATTTACTTACAAATTACAGTTTGTAAATTAATTAACTGTTTTTAATTTGCAGAGTATGGTATCGGGAGTGAGATGACAAGTTGTGGGGACGTCTACAGTTTTGGTATATTATTACATGAGGTGATGACTGGGAAAAAGCCGACAGACGACATGTTTAAACATGTCCTAGCTATCATAATGTTGCTTACATGGCATTATACCCCGGATCCTTAATTGATTAATTGATATGATGCAAATTGTGTTGCAAAGCACGGAAGCTAATGCAAAGAAAGTGGAAGAATGTTTGGCTGCTACAATTAAGATCGAGTATCATGCTCTGTGGATTCCCCACCTCAACGGATGAAAATTGAAATTGCTGTCAATGAGTTGCAGCGTATTTTGAACGTTCTTCAAAATATATAAGGTACTCTGTTATAACGTTTTGTAGAATATGATTTTACATGAGTTTGTTAATAAATCATCACTTAAATGGTTTTATTTTTGAATTCTTTCAGGTCTATCATCAAGCTTGTATGGTAAAGTTGAGAGTAACCGCAACAAGGAGAAGTACATGTCGTAGTTAAATAAATGTTAACTTGTTAAAGATGTTTGTAAGTGTGGTTTAATTTTCTTGTTGCACAAGTGTAAGAGGACGAGAGTATGATTTTGATATACACATATGTGTCCAAACTCTTTTAGAGTAGGTGGGTTTAGTTTCCCTCAACCCAATATTTCCTTAATCATATTGTTCGATTTCTTAACGTGACTATTCTGATGATTTTCCTGTTCTTTTTCCTCTTTTGATTGGAAGCAATAAGGGTTTGGAGTAGTGTATGATTCAGTTTTATAAAAAGTTAAAGTTTTCATGTTTGCCCCAAATTGAAAAAATAATCATGTTCTAGGCTTGATTATGTGAAATGACAAAAGAATCGGGAGTGCAATGTCAAAATCACTATTCCGAACAATGGTAGTACCTCCCAAGATGTATTCTGTGTGAGATGATTTGTTTCAGTTATGCTTTTCGGATTGCAAGCCATTAGTTATGTGGACGTGTGTAAACGCCCAAAACACGAGTAATGCTTTTTTTTTCTTTTAGGATTGAGTTAACAAGTGTCATGAAGCTTAATCTTATAAAGATTCCTACAGAAAGATGACATATAGATATATTAAAAGGAACAATAATACAGTATACAGGGTATATCATTTTTATAAATATGGTGAAATCTAGTTTATCTGCTATATTGTTGACTTGTGTTAATCGAAGGTACCGCGGATTCGTATAACTAAAGGAGAACATTATTATTTTATCATATTATGACCAAATGGTATGTAGCTCAGACTAAGTGTTGCTTGTTTTCCGAGTCTTTTTAACACTAGTGTTGCCTCCTTGTTAAGAGTATCACAAAGTTGTTTTGGTTGTGAGCATACACGCTAAAGGTTCAAACTAAACCAGCCCGCTAATAAGTCAACCCGCTGAGGATGCTTCCTTTGATGGATTACTCCGTGATGGTATCCTTCAGCTTACTCCTTAGGGAGTGCCTAGCTAAAGCCATCAGACATATGAATATCATTCAGTCCAGAGTTACACTCATCCACGCTGAAGAGCTAACTCGCTGAACTTCATCAATGACCTCTAAGGTTATCAGAGACATGAATTCACGTAACCACTATCAGAGCCAAGGTGTTCAGTGACCTCTGGGTGTACACTCTGTACCTTTATCCCAGATACCGGTATGAATAGATCCCTACAATTGAACTAAATTTCCAACAATCCTCCCTAATTTAGTACAATTTCTTTGCATGAAAATTACACATAAAACAAACGAGTGCATAAATGAAAATGTCCTGAGGATTGAATTTCCATCTTAGTAAATACACGTTCAAATATTCGAGAATCAAGGTGTTCTAAGAATTGAACCCTTCAACCTATTTGAATACCTGAAGGTAAAAACACACAAGTTTTCAAACACTTAAACGCTCCTGACACTATTACATAGCCATGTGTCCATATCCAATTCATAAATGTTATAAGACCCAAAGTCCATGATCCCTAAGGCGGCAAAACCCTAACATTTTTATAGGTGGTTCCTCTTTATTCATGCTCCTGCCAATCACTTTTTCAAAAAATTAACCATTAAGAAGTTAACAACTTCATCCTCCTTTCAGCAGGTTCCAAGCACATCATTGGGATGATTTGTAAAACATATGCTTCAGCCCTCTGAATATTCAGCTTTCCACATTGAACTCAGCTTCCAAGTTTCCTCAGCAGGGAGTTGGGTGTCCTAACATTCAACGACTTAGTTAGACTTTAATCACATCCCTTCAGCAGACTTTATAACCAAGTATCTAGCTAGACCCTTCATCAAGTGATCAACTAAGTTTGTTGTGACCTCACAAACTCTATAGATACCACCCTATTCGTGATCAGCTCACGAATCATGCTATGCCTGACACCTAGATGTCTCGATTCCCCTTGTTACAATCTGGCTATATGGCCTTTGCCATATGTAGCAGCACTATCATAACAGATAGAAATAGGTGCTATAGGTTTGACCCACAGTGGAATCTCAAGGAGCAAGTTTTTTAACCATTCAGCTTCCTTACCAGCAGCTGCTAGAGATACAAATTCAGATTCCATTATTGAACCAGTGATACAAGTTTGCTTCTTGGAAGCCTAAGAAATACACCACCACCAAGCAAGAATACCCAGCTATTTGTAGACGAATTATCTTCAGTGTTGCTGTCCAGCTTGCAGCAGGGTAACATTCCAACACTAAGGATAACCACTATATATCAACTATCGTCCATGGTTTTTCTCTTCAAGTACTCAGTACTGCTGAATTGCTTGCCAGTGCTGAGTATAAGGGTTACTAGTATACCTGCTCAGTTTACCCATAACAAATATAATATCAGGCCTTGTACAAATCTGTCATCATTAGGCAGCCAATTACCTTATGAATACTCAAGTTGAGATTCAAAGCCTGACCCATTATTAGCATCTTCTTCTCATTTGTATCTTTAAGTACTTATTGGAGTGCTATCAAGTAATTGGGATTTCTTTAGTACCTTTATCAATATAATGAGATTGTAAATTGCATATACCCATTACTTTCAGGTTTTCTTAATCCTTATACCAAGGATAACATCAGCCTCCCCCATGTCCTTCATAGAGAACCTTGATGATAAAAATTCCTTTGTCAGGTCAACCTGAACTTTGTCAGGATATCATCAATCATATATAGGCAAATGATGACTCCTTTACTAGATTGATCAAATTTGCTATATACATATTTGTCAGCTTGGTCAAGTAAATAAACCTTTAGGACAAAACCACTTCATCAAATTTTTGATGCCATTGCTTAGGTGTCCATAAAGAGTCTTATTCAATTTACACACCTTATTTTCATTGCCAGGCATGATGAAGCCCTGAGGTTGGTTCATATAGACCTCCTCTTTCAGTTCACCATTTAAGAAAGTTGTTTGTACATCCATCTGATAAATAATCAGATTGTGAATAGATGTCATAGCAATCAACAATCTTATGGTACGGATACATGCCACTGGAGCATAATAGTATCAAAAGTAGTCTATCCCTGACTTTTGTTTAAAGCCCTGAATGACCAGCCTTGCCTTGAACTTTTCAACAGTTCCATCTACCTTCAGTTTTCTTTTGAAGATCCATTTGTATCCCAAAGGTTTGCAACCTGGAGGTAGATCAGCTAACACCCAAGTGTTGTTGCCCATGATGGAGTCCATCTCATCATTAATTGCTTCTTTCAAGAAAGCAACATCCTGGGACTTCGTTGCTTCATCAAATGTTTTAGGATCATCATCAACATTAAAGCAATAGGAGTGTTGGTCAGAGATGAGGTCTCTTGTTCCTTCAATCAAGTATAATTCAAATTCAGGCCTAAAATCCTTTGTGGTCCTATGCCTTTTGCTTTTTCTAAGCTCAGGCTCAGGTTGCTGAACAACCTCCTCAATGACCTTTTCAGGGACCACTGAACCACCAGAGTGTGGGAAGTCTTAAGTGAAATGTGTATGGTAATAGATAGGTATGTCGTCGAAATGTGTACGGTAATAGATAGGTATGTCGTCGAAATGTGTACGGTAATAGATAGGAAATAGATATATAATAGATAGGAAATAGATTGGTAATAGATAGGAAATAGATATGAAATAGATGGTTAATGTCAGGTAATAGGATTGAGGAAGTGTTAAACGAATGTAGGTAGTCTCGAAAGTTGTCAACAACTTCGTCGTTCTAATATAGTAGCATGAACTTAGCTAGTAACGGTCTCTATACTCTGTTTCCCGATTCCATGAATGTATTCATCGCGTCAGATAGTAAAAATGGCGAAACTAAAAATAAAAACGAGTGTATTTAGTCCTAAACATTGACTTAAGAGTTTCTCATAGCGAAACATTAAGGTGTGCATTTTTCGGGATTACACTGTCAGTTGTTTGAAGGAAAGAAGTGTTCAGCACCGCTATAATTGGTCGACTGGATCATCACTTGTTTGATTTCCTAATAATTCATGCATGCTCTTAATGAAGAAGGCTGGAAAGTATTTGAGATATGGTGAGAGTGTTAAGGTGTTGGAATAGAGAAGCTCTTACTTTTCAGAAGGTGCCAAACGATACAAGGTTTTTGCTAAAGGGGTCACTTTGAGAATGAGGTCAATACGGAATTCGGTTTGTCGAAGGGGAGGTAATCCCGTTAAGTCGTCGGGGAAGACCTTAGGAAATTCCCAGACAATTAGGATGTCTTCAAGTTTCTTTTCATCGGATTTCATGCTCGCGAGGTGCTTTAGGTTTTCTTCGGGTCGCTCTCCATAAATCTTGTATATGCCGCCGTTTGACGAGGGAATTTGGTAATCGTTTCAGCCTTAGGCTGTGACCAACTGATACATTCATCATTATAGCGTCAAAATTCCATGACATAAAGGTATCTATGTTGATGCAACAGAATTGATCTTAGTAGTACGTTGCGTTTACTAACGATCCTATTGGTTTCTTCCTTAAGCTAGGTTGACGGACGGTTCATTTTCTAAGACTTCAAGGTCGACATGAAATAATGCTAATCTATGTTATTGATGTTATAATAGACTTTACTCAATTCGAGTGTCCAGCTATAATGTTCTATCGTTATCTGCGCGCAGTAATCAACAAGAATTATAATTTCTACACGTTTCTACTATTCATGGTGGCACGCTTCCTGATGCTGAATTTGATTAAACCAAAGTATGCAACAAAGATAACTAGGGATGGATGAATCTTCCATTGTTTGAGAGGTAAGGTCAAAGATAAGGCATGTATTTCATGAATTTATGAGGGTGTGCTAAACGACATAGTCGTTCCTTTAGATCAGCTTGTCACAAAAGGAAAGATATGAGGCAAACTTGTAGAGAATCTTTCCGTCGAATGTAATAGTGGGTTCTAACAGGTGTTGTTGGCATAGTGAAAAGTATACCACGTTTTGTTCCTGAGTTGCGCGTGTTTCTTCTCGCATGCATGGTTTTTAAAATTTATCCACAACATTTATTTGAGTAAAACTTTCATGCAATTTTTTTATCATAGCGCCTCTTGAGTAAAATATGCTACGTATTTAAAAAAAAAATCAATAATGATAGTCATGCAAAAATAAATTACTACAAAAGTTTGTAAAACGATTGTTTTTGGTGTGGTTAGGACCCTAAACAAGTTTGACATTTTAATATACATCACAAAAATAGTTTGACTAAGGATATTTCAAGTATTGTATAATAAGGATTTTACAATTTGAAATCGAAATGACCAGCACCATGAAATTGATAAAAAAGAGTTTGTGTAAAACATCTTTTTAGACGTGGGTTGGATAATGATACCTAACAAGTTTTGAGGTTGGGGCATACAACATTTTACAAAGGTTTTGATTCTAAAACGGACCACTCGTTGAAAATTACTAATGCCTTACATTTTAAGAGGTTTTCAAAGAACACTTTACTAGTATATTTTTGTTACAGAAGGACTTTGACTTAAACGAATCAGTATCATCTCCGAAACACGGTCACCAGGAAGAAAATTATTATAATAGTCAACGCAAACGATCTACTCAAAATCCTAAGGTTATTACTCCCTAGTAGTACTTTGGTTTCACAAGTCGTCCCTAAGGTCGTAACCATATGACGAAACAACAATTGAGATCACACATCACGGGGTTCATTCATGGGCTAACTAACTATGCACTATGACTCGTCGGTTCAGAACGCGATGTGCAACAGAACCGGCTATGACCTGCTAATGACGTCGTAAAAATCTGCTAAGATTCTATCTTATCTACGCTTACTATCCTAGAAATTTCCTCGAGGCATCCTATGATTTCAATAAATCCTTGCTATAGGATGCAAATTATTATCACGTTGGCCAGTCTTCATATAACTCTACATCACTAGGCATTGCCTTTATTGTCATCGCATTCTAGGAGGGTTTCAAATAGCACATAGAAATCTCACGAATCAACAAGTATACACGTAATTGCACATAGAATTACCACGTAAGTACTAACAATTTACAAAACAATACACATATACAAAAATACACACATAGTTCCTATTACGCATGCTATATGAGGGTACTTAGGTTATAATCTAGGTCAAAACCACATAGTTCTCTATAACCAATGACTCTGATACAAATTTGTCACCCCCTGTCTAAGGCGGAAACACGAGGTGTAACGGACAGGATCGTCATAACACATTGATATAAGATAATAAAGAATTCACTAAATGAAAGATTTACATAAATATGTCATTGTCACTCCCGACACAAGCGGAGGACTTGATCGTGGATTGTCAGTACGACGACAACATGTCATAATCATCTCACAACCCGGGGACGCAAGTACAAATAAAAACAAATAGTTCAAGACTACAATAAGATACTAATGCAAATAACACGAGGGGCGAGTAACCCGGGAGGGCTACATCCTAAGTCTCTCTAGGCAATGCAAGAAGGCTCTATTCCTCCTTAGGCTTTAGTAATTTGATTACCTGAAAATGAATATTCGAAAAGGTCAACATAAAGTTGGTGAGCTCGTAGGTTTAAGTTGTAAACCTATTTGCTGTGCATATAGTTTAAGTAGGACAATAGCAAGAATATATGCATATACGGCATTTAGTATCATCACACAATAACAATTCACATAATAACAAATCATATATAACAAATCACATAATAAAACTCAACAACGTAGGTGCATCCCCCCAAAGGTATATTGGATACCTTACCTAGATATGAAATGAATGTCTCTTCCCGAGATAGTTTATTTTCACAATTTATGTACAAAATTACACATATAGCAATATAAACTCACATAATGTTTAAACGAATAGTTTAACCCAACACAAAATATTTTAAAATATATTTTAGTATCATTTTCCTCTCGATGAAACTCCTTTCAGCCTTTAATAGAATTTACAGCTACAACTACTGGCTGCTTGTTTTTATTTGCCATAGGTATTTTTAAATTATGTTATATCGTATATAAAGGGTACATTTTGTCTTCATGTTCTATTTTTTAATAGAAAATTAATAAAAAGAGGATAATATATGATGCATATGTAACTTTATGAAACATATTACCTAAAAGTAGCTTAAAAATAGAAGATAGTTTATTAATATATTTCAACAAAAAAATAGAAGATAGTTAAGTCGTAGTTTAGTTAGACATATCATTTGGAGTTCATAACTGACTTTTCGGTTTTGGTTACATTTAATATTTCAGAAACAATAGATTGATATGAAATAATAAAATATTACTCGTACTAAGAATTTGATAGAATTGAAAGAGATCCTTCCTATAAATTTCCAAATGTACCATAAAATTTTCTTTTGTGGCAAAAAGAAGATCTTGACAATCAGACGACCCCCCCTGGTCGTATTCAAAGGACCTCTCAAGATAAAAAATCTCTCTCCTGGCATCACAGGGTGATGGAAACCTACTTGCTTCTAATGTTTTTCATTTTTTAATGATATATGATTAATGTTTTCATAATGAAACATTATTGCTTTTATTTTTCTGTTAATGTTTTTCTCTAATGTATACAGGAGAAAGCTTTAATCGCTTCATAACACGTATGATTGTGTATTAGATGTTAGACCAAAAAAACAAGTTAGTAATACGATAACACCGGGTGCTATGGTACGAAAGACCACGTGTGAAAGCCCTTGATCACGCGTGTATGATCACTTGCTACACTTCTACGGTGGGTTTTTTTTGTGTTCGTTCGGCACCGAATAAAGAAGAGAAAAAACAAACCAACTAATGCCCCAATTAAAAAAAATCACTTAAAAAGTGATAGGAAAGTGACAACGCATGGATAGAGCTAGTAAAAATAATGTTGATTTGACGTTAAGATTAATCCCAGCATTACTAAGGGACATGAGTTACACACATCAATGTATAAACGAGGATTATTGACCTGCGCTTTGCTACGGAGTAGTCTGATAGTATTTTGATTCTATATAAATGTTCTTGAAAATATTATTGTTGCATTTTCAAGCTTATTCTCAAAATAGAATCTCTACAAACTTGTAGATTCAAGCTGCGTCAACACCGGAATATATGAAGAGTTCAAATTAGTTTATCTCAATCAGCTTTATATCTTAGATATGAGCACCTTTTTTATTCTTTCTTCACTAACATATCTTGCATTGCCTACTTCTTTATTCTTTTATGTCTATTCATGAATAACTTGCTTCCACGGCCGCTGTAGTTGCTTAACATAAGTAGTCCACAATCTGTAAGACTAGCAACAACGTTATTCAAAAATATCGCATAATAAACGTTAGGATCATAAAAATTCCACCGGCTGTGCTTTCCCTTCATCCATAAGCAATCACTTGCCTGGTCACCTTAATCTGTTCCTTCACCTCCTTTTCAAAATGGCTTAACACCTCTCCCCATCCAATTTTATAATCCTTGCTCACATGACATTTTTATGTATTCATTACTGTAATATATATGATTCAAGGGATTTGTAAATACATAATGAACTACTTTATATCAGTAAGTTATCATGAGAAGATTATCATGAAAAACTTTTTTAATTTAACATAATGCCTTATATTTTGCTACATTGGTTAGCTCTTTTTCATCATCTGCTTACCAAACTATTTTGTTAGTTCATGCAACAAAATCAATGGGCCATACTCATATAGCCTTGCTTTTATATTAGATAATAGTTTTAAAGGAATTAGGCAAAAAACACACTAGGTTTGACTTGTAAAAACTTCTCCTTTGACCATTTAATTTCACAACTGCTATAAACAGTTCAAATTTGTAAGATTTACAACACTCTCTGTGACTTTTATATTACTTTTAAACTATTTGACTTGTAACCATTTTTTAAGTATCTTAAAAGCCATAATAATTAAAAATAAAATAAAAATATCAGTTCTAAAGTGCAAATCCAAACACCCCCTAAGTTTGACTGTAAGTATCTAACATGCTAATATTTGGACAAAAGCTGAGGTTACGGATGACAAACACCCCTGATAACATAACTGCAGACTCAGATACCAAAGCCATTTTCAGACCCCAAAAGTATAGCCACACGTCTTACTACACAAAATAAGACATCGAGTAGCCCGCATGCACCTACATTATACAAGGTAATCTTGGCATTTGCTAAAATTCTTCTTCAGTTTAGGTTTGTAACATCCATGGGCTTATAATTTATACAATCATTCAGAAAAGTAATTTCTTCATGCATTTGACAGGTAAAAAAAAGGCCAAACACAGCACCGCACGTCTTAAGAACAAACAGTTACAACTTTTAACCTAAATCGTACATGTGAAGCAAACGGAAAGTACCTCAATAATAATCTCTTTTGCACGTAAGCAGACTTATGCTTCATGCAGTCTGACCCAATAACCCGATCCAAAGGAGCTCGGTTATGTATTCAGTTGCAATAAGTCAAATCACACGTAATTAATAAGCGTGGCTATTAATGAAAGAAAATAGGAGTATCATATCTACTAGTAATTTATAGTTACATCACGCACATTTTTCAATTACATACGTTGGTGGATTACATACGCTTTTTATCCATTTATAAAGACTTGCATAAGTGTAGCTATTGAATGTGAATAAGGACTAGTGTAATTGTGTACTCAATATCACCTATGTTCTGTAAGTGTGCTCAATATAAGAATGCATGTTTTAAAAATGGTCTCAAAATATTGCTTATAACACTAAAATATTGATCAAAACACTGAGTTTTATATCAGATTTAGATTACATTACAGAAAGTGCAGCGTGTGACTATTTTTCCACTTAATATTCCCCCTAAATTGGTAAATTTTAGCAAATAGGTTTTGATTTCTAGTAAGTTGCAACTTACTTTTTCATACCCTCAAATTGCAAAAAGCTTTTCATCATCATTCATGTAGATTTTTGTACCTTAAGCAATCCATACTTATTACCGAAGATGATTGACTGCAGCTTGTCAGCAATAGCACGAGAATGTTGGCACCGACACCCTTGAAAAGTGACTTGGCACCATCATTCTTTATGTTCCGAGGAGAGTGCCATCATGGAGACTCTTGTACTTGAAAGCTTTACCTTATGTCTTCATCATCGTTCTTCGTGCAATTGTCTATTGGGTAGGGATGTAGTCTTGCATGTTTGTTAACCCAATCCCAGTGCTAGATATGTTATTAATTGGCTCTAGAAGGGTTAGTGCATCGGAAGAGAATCAGGGCATATTTGCCATGGCTGCAATTTAGTATGTTGCAACGCCAAGATGCAGACCGGCATCCCTACTCTTGTTCATCCTTAACCGACAAATTTCATCGCCTTTTATAAAAAGTGTGAGTGCGATGTCCTAAACGATATCAGGCAAAGTATGCATTAGCAAAATCAGGAATCGTTCACAAGCTGTCTCCTACCTCATTAGCTCCAATTGCATCGCAATGGATACAAATTAACAAACCTTACTAAAAAGCATTATGCTTTTTGGGAAATGTTTACTTCAAGTATTTCAATTATACCACAAAAGGTAGTTTACGTGATCGGTACGTGTCCATACCTACTGTTTACCACACATATGCTTTAAGAGAATGCAAACACTGCTCATCGCCACACACCGACCAACAACGCCACACACCATAAACGACGGCAACGAAGTGATCGGCGACATCAGAGAGACTTTAGCAAAGCAACTACAATTCCACATTGTCAATACTCGGTAAGCCAAAGGTACCCTTTTTTCAGATTACTTTTAGTATTTTAATTCGATTGTGGATCACATGGACACATATACAATTAATTATTACTAAGCATATAAAAAAATCAGTAAGCAGAACGAGAGTCACACAATGCTACCATAGTATCATTAAAAGGGGAGTAGCTTGTTTTGTTGTATTGTTTAATAATGGCTTCATCGGCCTCATTGTCACAATTTCATGGTGCAATGCTTCCTCATATAGTGATCTTTCTTGGGTGATCTTTTTTTTATTATTGTTGCGAGTGCAGGTTTCTTGTTGGTCTGCAGATACTATTACTGGTTGTGACAATGATTGTGGCTTCACTATCTGGCCTGTTTTTAGGCAACCCTAGATTTAACATCACGGGAGTTCAAAACTCTAAGGTACGTCTCGTGCATTTCAAGTTCTAGAGATCTGGTCAGGTAGCATATGGGGGTAGCAATCTGGTTGCAATTTAATGGTCTACGTGGTTGGTCATGTGCCACTAGGCGACTGCGGTCACAAAGGTAAAAATGGAATATGCAAAGGGAAGAAATCTACACAAAGCCTGTATGTTGTGGAGCTCACTATGACTTACCATGGAGAAGACTATTCTGATGTCTGACCTCCTTTATGGCTCAAACCTTTCACGATGACCATTGAGGTGAAAGGCACAGTGGATTTCTTGCCAAGTGACTAGTAGTTGTGTACTGACTGAATAAACTGGTGCCCAATGATGACCTAAAGTTTGCAGGGGGGCGGGGGGGTGGGTTGTAAGTGTGCTTGCTGCACAAGGTTATCCCACATAAAAGACTACTGTTGCACATTTTTAGGATTTATGGTAGGAGAAGTGCAACCCGAATTAAACGGAATAAACGTTTCTACATTTGGCTGACCAAAAGCCTTGTTACTTGTGTCTGGCTAGTCCAAAGTATCCTAGAACTGAGTGCTTCGGGTGATGATTTACACCGTGTTAGACTTTGTCCTTCGAGTCTGACTATACTTTCACTCAATAAAAACTAGCGTGACCAACTCAAGAGCTATGACACGCTTGTTTCCATGAACGGAAATGTCAGCTTAGGTTTCTTCCAATTTACTGGCAAGTAATTGAGTATTCGATATTGGTACAGAAAATATGTTCTTGGCATGTATGGAGTTGCAAAAACCCATATTATAGTCGCTGTCTCCTCCTCCTTTCGAACATGTTCTATCTATCGCACCCTGAAACCGGAATTTAATCTTCACTTCTGAATCGGGGAAAATTATCACGAATATTATTGATATGGACGTTGGTCCAAACCACAAATGTTACTGCATATATATATATATATATATATATATAGGGAAGGGATCCAATGAGAAGAATACTTAAAATGAGAATGGTGAGAAGTAATTTTGACCACACATTTAAAATAAAAGGGGAGAATTTAAAGGGAGATGCATCCACTTTTGTAGGTGCATCTGAAATGTGTGGTTGTGGTTACTTCTTATCCTTCTCATTTTAGTTATTATTCTCATTTGATCCTCACTCTATATATATATATATATATATATATATATATATGTATGTATGTATGTATGTATATATTATTCGGACGGGGCGGGTCGGGGATGTTATTCCCCGCTCTCCGCCCCAAATCCGATTAAAATCCTCGTTTAAGCCTCAAACCCGCCTCGTGACCCAATAAACAAGCCCCGCCCCGCCCCAATTACTTCGGGTTTCGGGTTTCCCCGTCGGGTTCGGGTTTTTTTCCATCCTTACTGTCATGTTGTGGGGATGATGTTAAAGGACAAATTGCTTTAAGATGGATAAAGAGAACATACAAAAAAGAAAAAAAGAAAAAAACAATTGCATGAAAAGATCGATGAAAAGAATCATATAGACGACCAAAGATCTAAGAAAGAATTAAAAACGAAAAAGGAGGATGAACATGGGATTGTCAACCGGAAACTGTATGAAACAATGATGTACTAAGGAAAAACAGACTTAAGGAAGCCGACTCTCGAGGAGGTAATCAAACACGAATATGTCACATGGAAGGGAGTGGAACACTGCTCCATTCCGTCTCAAGCAACGTGAATCGAGTGTTTCACAATTCTGTCAATTGTTAAACATCTTATATTATCAGAAAAGAAATTGATAAGAGGAGACCCATGTAACCTGTGTTGCAATTGGGAAAAACTCGAGAATGATGTCATATCAGATTATAATACATACATAACTCTAAACAGAGTATAGTATGTTAAATTTTACGATTAACTCAAAATGGTCACAACCAGGTAATCTACCATGAACATTTCGAGAAAAGAACATTAAAGTTTACACAATTGCAGAACAAAAAACATGTAATATGGAGTATTACTTTATTGGTCACAAATGGAGCATCCATAGTATAGCAAAATTTCATTATAATCTCCATAGTTGCATGCTTATTCAATTATTGTCTTATTGCTACTTTCAGAGAACAACCCTTATGACAGCAGAAATAAATCTCTAAAATTCTTCATAATAGGGGTAAAACCATAAAAGCTACTCTAATCGCTAATATCCAGCTGCAACTAATTTTTTCCTTGATTCCTTTATCACACATAAGGCTATGTGCTGTTGGGATTTATTAATCTAGGTAACCAATTAGCTACGAGTACGCAGCGGATTGGATCTAGTAATAGCATATGGTTAACACGTACATGAAAAGTAAATAGAAAGCGTACCTCTCAGCAATTCGATCATGAAAATAAATAAGTGATTAAAACAATCACCTCTACGGTTGCTCACACAATTACGTCCCGTTAAGTTGTCTAGACTTAACTTCACGAACAAAGCAACAATTCTACCTTCTTGGATCAACACCCTAATCAAACAACCTTTGTGATCTTGAACCAATTAAACCGGATTAAGGTTTATAATAAACCCTAATTAACCAAAAATCCTTAAACCGAATTAAAGAACCCGAAAATCCAAATTGTGATTCAATCGAATTCGGTTGAGGTGTAGAACCGAAACCCTTAACTACCCTAGAGAGGGGCCAGGCAATTTCGGTGAGGGGCGGAGGAGGAAAGGTTTTAGGATGAGCAAATTATGAAGTAGGTTATGGGTGTTTATATAGGCACCCAAACCCTAATTCTAGAAAACCTTCATGGGCCTCCTTAAATGCTAATTGAACACAAAACCCATCTAGAACCTCCCATAGGGCCCGACCACTTTGGTGTCCCCCTTGGAGTTTGGGTTTTGTCCAATTTAGTCCCTCGGTTTATATTTGTGAAGTATTAAACGCATTCTCTGTGTATTAACGTGTGTGCCCCCAATAGGCTCACATATTCGTAATGTACAAATGCTAGCCGACTACCATAATCCAACAGCTCCCACTTGGGAGTTGGAGTAGCACCTAACACTTATACCTATAATTGGCAAAGTCTAGCAACCCACACAATTATTTTTACATTAGGAATATTATGAGATAAGAGTTTCAAAAATCATCTCAGCTATTTAATGGTTATAAATTTCTTGCTTTATATAATCATCCCTTTGTTACAGATACCGTTAAACCATGGATATGGATCCTAAGTCATTCCATATAGTTTAACATTATGTTTCTCGTTATAGAAATAATTCAGATATACCAAATGTAATCAAGAATCATCTTGCATTACCCTTTGGGAACGGCCATTCATTTATCTGATTAAATCTGGAGAGGGCCCAATGGTATCTTTCTGCACATATCAAGTGGAGGAACAAATCCTTTATTGACTACAAGTGTTGTGGATGCTGCTTCACATACACTCCGAAAAATAGCTTTTATAACTACCTTGTTTCAGGACAGCGTTTGGCTATAATCACAAAGTGATATCCACACATACAGAACTTGCTTGTATCTCAAGTCTAAGGACGATTTTAAACCATTTTCGACATTTTACTCATGACATGGATCCAAAAGTAAATGATCGAAGGTTGGGGTATCCAATATGCATCCCTTGTGAATACATATGAGTTTGGTGGGAACAAATCCATATATTCACGGAATATAACCAACACTCACATTTGCCTTACATAACAATATTCCCATATTGTTAACCGACAATGGACATATTTAGAATGATAAGAAATCATTCATGGATTAAACATGCAAACATAGGATAACAATTTTTATATGAATGAAGAACAAATACCAAGTATCTTTATTCATCAGAAAGTAAAAATTGTCTTACAATCCCAATTATCCAAATACTAAAACAGATATGCATGAAACTAATTAGCAAGTTGAAGTCTAATGTTTCCAACATTCTCAACTCTTTCTTTACAAGACAGCTAAATAGTTATCTGAGTAAACTTTCCGAATACTTGTTTCAAATTCTCATATTGTGAAAGATTTGAAAAATAAGATGAGTGTCTTATTGTTCACGTGCATACTATTGCAAGAGTCATAGTATGGACAAGGTAATAGTACCTTTTATAGGGTATTTGAAGTCAACAACATACCTATCTCAGACAGTCATCTTTACAGTTTCTTAAAATGTAAAGTATTCTCATTCTTTAATGTGTAATGCAATACTGCTCTTAAGTGAGCATATCTAGTTAGTAACATGATTTTATCATAAAATGATTGAAATCCTTCTTGAACTAGAATTGATTATATCTAGCATCAGGTTGTTACACAATACACATTATGCCTTATATAATTCGTAAACATTTGTATTTAACATTCATCTAAATTCTCTCAATTAGATATAGCTATCTAAAATCTCTCAATTAGATACTGTTGTTGTTAGCTCATCTTGCTATCGTGCAAAAGTAGCAACCAGTCTCATACACAACATAATTTATACATGATGAACCCTTAGTTAAAAAACACAAGGTTTTCATCCATGTACTAAATTATCTTCAAGTGAAATATATCATTTAAAGGGGTGGGGGGGGGGGGGGGGGGTGGGGGGGGGGGGGGATAATAAACTTGCTTTTATGAACACATTACATTTGTGTTGGACTTTTAATTTCAGCATCCGTTTAACTTTATAAACATTTTATTCCTAAGGTACCTTAGTTCATCCCTAATTTCTCAAGTGAAGTTTCATTCAATCTTAAGGATGTATCTAGCTTATGTGGTGAATGTACTTTCGATCTGTCATACACAAATATGAACTTTAAGAAAAATAACATGGTATCCCACTTCAATGTAGATGTACGAAGGATAGTCATCATAATTTTATCAGAAATCATATTTGTGATTATAATTAATATCTCAGCTCCTCAGATGCTATGATCCAATCCACACTTGATTCTTTTCATCTGTATTACTATATAGAGTTTTATATAGACTGTTTAACCCCTTTTAATTACTCACCGTTCTCGCAGATGTAATCAATAAGGAAATGAGGTCTTAAATATTAATTGCCGTATTTTAAAATATATACTCATATACCCTTTATGATTTACTCATCGTAACTCGCCAAGGTAATCATCCAAGAAAGAGTTATGAACCTTAATTTGACCTTTTAAGATTCAAGAAATCATGTATGACAATTAGTTATCTTTATATAATTAATACGTGCAGAAAATAGAGATTTAATCATAGTCAATTGCTCGAGTAAGATCAAAATTCTTATCATCAGACAGGCATTAACATGTATACAATTTTGTCCTTATGAGCCTTTCTTCAAAAGAAACTCATTCTAACCTCACAGGTTTACTATTTGGTGAAAGAGATCATAATCAAGCTCAAAACATGATGCATTTTATGGGACTGCATCTTTTCATTCATAATTCTAAGACCTTTATCAGATTCAAGATGTGATAATGTATCTTAGCAATTAGCAGGTTTGGAATGATCCTCTAATTTATATTCCTCAGCATTGATATTACAATATCAATCAAGTGATGAGGCATCCTTGCGGATTTATGAATGTGAGTTCTAATATACTTTGGTTCGACATTTCCATGTTAAACCTTAGTATGACATTAGCAAGTGGATTTAGAAGGTTATGTATTTTGTTCTTGAATATCTTCAAGATTTGTAGATGCTTCCACTTACTTTTGTAAGTAGAGAAAATTCTCTAAATACTAAGTATTTAAGCAACATATGATTGTTCTTAATTGGGAAAATACAAAACACATTTTAAGTTCTCATCTCTAGCTTGTTAATAATATGCTTCATAAGATTTTAACAAATTGTAGAACTTTAATCAAGACCTAATGGGATTCATCTCAATCCAAAGATTGATGTCTTGATTACCTTCTAGGTTGAAACTATATTGAGTGTATTCATGACACACACAAACTTCTAACCTTGATCGATTTTGGAGGTAGAGCCATTTAAGTTATCAGAAATCAAACAATATGAATATAGTTTGTTTCAACACATTAGACATACCATAATAATGTGGTATTCTATGAGTATTGGAATTGTGAGACTCCATCAAAATTCCATTATATAACTTAATTCTCTTTAGGTCAAATGCTTGTCAATTGGGTCAAGCCAAATTGAATACACAGTATTTTAAAACCAAGTGCATGCTATAATGTATATTTCTTGAATTAAGCAAGAGCTCTTTGTTCATGTGTTCACAAGAAGACAAAACAATTCAAGAATTCCATGTTCTTGTGTTTACAAGAAAACAAAACATGTCAATTATACATTATAAGTCTTTGAATAATTCAAGGACCTCATGTTAACTCTATGTTCATGTGTTTCAAGAAAACAGAACATGTTAAGTTATACGTTACAAGTCTCCGAATAATTCAAGGACATCATGTTAATGTGTTAACAAGAAGACATAACAATTCAACTACTTACTTTATGTTATGAGTCATTGATAAATTCAAGAACTTTATAATTATGTCTTAGCAAGTAAACATAATTATTCTAACTAAAGTAATCATGAACGCAAACTCTTGTTCAATAGTAATTTCAAGTTAATTTCATACTTCAAAATCATGATTATTATCATGAACCATGATTATATTGACTAAATCATGTAGTCAATTAGATGAAGTAGTTTTATATTATATCTTTGACTTTTAATGTAATAGGACAATAAACATCCTTCGTGTTTAAGTCCTAGTAGATTGATTAGCTTCCTTACCTTGCGGTCAAGAGAAACCAATAATCATATTGTTATATGTTGTTCCTTGCACACATTTAAGATTTCTCCCACTTGTGTACGGGACAACATTATCTAAGGTAAACAAACAATACGACAAGCGCGCAATTGTATAAACAATATGATAGTGTCATAGATATTACAAGCAGATTTCAAACTTTAATGTTTAATAAGGAATTGTGGATTATTATTCTATAGATAACATTTCGGAAAGCAACCTCAGATATGGAACTTGTTATCATATAGAATAAAATGCAATCTTACTTAAACATATGTTTGTTCATATTCGGAAAGTAATTAATTATTTCAAAGCAAGCTAGAAATTATATGGGCAACTATCCAGGAAATTAATCTTGTAGCTCCCACTGAATTTGACACCATTACAAGAATGTCATTTCAGTAATATAAAATGCAAACTCCCACTGGATTTGTCAACATTGTAAGTGTTACATCACTAGTAGAAATCAAATAGCAATTTATTTACTTTCCTATTCTCTTAGAATGCCCACAAGTAGCAATGTACTTAGGTATTGAGCAGAGAATATGAAATTCTACTTATGTAGATGAGGGACTAGCCATTCATTCTCTCATTTAACTTGAATATAAGCATGCAATTCCTCCTATATCGTCAGCATAGCCACAAGGGTATTTAGCACTTTAAGGAATAATATGAGTCTAAGAAAAATACCCAGCGGATATGCTAGTAATTTCTTTACTCATTGCGGTTTAAACTCATACATCGTGACAAATGCAAGATGTAATTTATTTTGATAGCTATAGACAAAATATTCTCTAGTTACTCAAAATATTTATCTTTCAATTATTTCAAAGCCGAAAAGAAGGGTAATGAAAGACAGTAAATGAGTTTAATTGTAATTGATAATTTTCAATTATAATCCTATCTTATTCTTGCCAAACAATGAGTTTAGATAGAAGTAAGTCTCACCTTTTCTTACTAGGAAAAGAGACCATGTTTGTCTTTTAAAAAAAACAAACTTTCGTTTATGAATTATATTGCAAAAACACAATTAATCAGAACATAGAAAGTTCATTTTATAATTTTGATAATTATATTCTTAATAGAATAACCTACCCAATTAATTTACTATTAAGACTAAGATCCAACTTGACCTCCTACTTGTTAACCAAGGTCTGACCAGTAGAAAACAAGTAGGGCAAGAGGTAAGCGTTGAGCGTTAATTAATGTCATCTAATAATGCAACTCTTAGATTTAATGATACTGGTCAAAACATTAGTCAGCAAGTAATAATGTCTCAGAGCATGTTATACATCTTAGCCTTAAGTCCAGGGTTTGACCAAGAGACTCGAAAAGTCGAACCAAAACGAGAACGTGTAAAAATCGTCAAAGGTCTGACCAGTAGCCAAAATTCACCATGGGTTGGTAGGGGTCCAGGGTCTTACAAAGAGACTCAAAAACCAATTGCAACGTGTTCTACGATTGGATCCATAAACTAAACTTTTTCAAAGGTTTATGCACATAAAATGTGTTACAAGCGTGTACAAAGACGCAGCAAAACAACGTTTATCACTGATTATTCAAAAAACCTTTAGTAATGAACACTGTAAGTTACCTGCCCATGGTTTCACGTAACTACAATCGAACTGTCGCAAAGAAAGGGATGAACAGGTCAGCGCGAAGCTTATAAAAAACCTTATTTCTTTAGGGAATTACGTCAATGCAACCCGCCTTAAACTTCTCTTATAGTTTGTTCTAGTGGATGAGCCGTATTTCCCATGAGTCCATAGCGTCCAGTTTTTAATTCAAGAAAAAACTAGTTTCATAAGTTTAACGTCTTATTATTTTTTTTTACAAAAACAGTTTTCCACGAAATAAATGATTGGTCACTATGAGCATGCATTAGGCGTGTAAAAATTAATAGACTACATAAACATCATCTTTTTAGACATATGACATATTTAATTAGGCGCGTAAACAATTAGACATTAAATAATCATGCATACTGAGATTCATAATACAAAAGATGACATTAAGCATACTAGTAAACATGTAAAAATTCAAGTTCTCTCGCGAGTCTTCCCCAAATGGAGAACCATAAGACCCTCACTAGGTTTTCTGCTAAAGTGCCTAGATCGCCCCATTCACCACATATTGTGATTGAGTGGGTCTTATAGCCGGAATAGACATAAATTAAAAAGGAATCAAATAAGCTAAATTAACAATTTTAATTTTCCCTTTTAATCCTTTATTAACTTTTAATAGAATTCAAGATCAAGATCTACAGATTTTATTTATTTTATGGCAAGAATCTAATATTATTGTCATATTTTACTAGTAAAACATAAATAAAATTTCTAACGCAACAGATCATGGCATATGTTTTAATAATAGGCATATAAACAAGGCGTATAATTAAAACAAAAACGTGTAACCCATAAAGCTAAAACGAGTTGACTCGTGATGCCACTGTTGGGATTTTATACACTAGGTAACCATTAGCTTACGAGTACGCAGCGGATGAATCTAGTAATAGCATACAGGTTAACACATAATAAAAGGTAAATAGAAAACGTACCTCTCATTAATTGATCTTGAAAAAGAATAGAGTTCGAAAAACTAATCAATCGCCTCTACGTTCTCAGACAATCCCGTCAACCGAATATGTGAAGTGCTTAGCATTACTTCACAAACAAACAACATTTGTACCTTCTTGGATCAAAACCCTAATCAGACAACCCGTGTGATCTTGAACCGAAAAGCAATAAACCGAATTAGGGTTTATAGAAACCCTAATTATACCGAATACCTATGAACCGAATTAAACAACCCGAAAACACTAGTTGGGGTTTTTAACTTCGAACAGGAAAACAACCACGAGCACCTTGTATATAAATCTTGAACGTCTAGCATGAAAGTACAAGAGAAATTTGATTGAAACCTTTAATGGTTTAATCGACTTAGGTGTAGGGTTTAGAACCGAAAATCAAACTCCCCTAGATGAGGGTTTGCTGAATTCGGTGGGAAGGAAAAAACAAAGAAACCGAATATAGGTTTTGTGTGTTTTGCTTTTGTTGTAATCGGCTGGAAAAGAGGACACAAGAAAACCGCAACATCTAAGGTTTTTTTTAGGATTATAGATCGTCTCTTATGAATTAGGGGTGAGGTATATTTATACCCATGTAACCCTAGTTGGGATAAATATAGGAAAACATGTCCTTATCCAATCACAACACTATCTTTTCCTTTTCTCTTTTTCTAAACCGAATCTGGAACTTTTAAGGGATATCCTATTCGTTTCCAACTTTAAGACAGCAACACTTTTATGTCTTAATTCAGTTTAGTCCTCGTGGTTTGTATTTTGTGAAGTGTAGAACATATTCTCCGTGTATTAACGTGTGTGCCCCCAATAGGCTCACATATTCGTAATGTACAAGTGATATTCGACTACCATAATCCAACAGCTCCCACTTGGGAGTCGGAGTAGCACGTAACACTTATACCTATAATTGGCAAAGTCTAGCAACCCACATAATTATTTTTACATTGGAATATTATGAATAAGATTTCAAGATATCTCAGCCTATTATGGTTAATAAGTTTCATGCTTTATGATTAACCATTTGTTACAGATACGTTAAACCAGGGATAGGGATCCTAAGTCATTCCATATAGTTATTTAACATTATAGTTTTTCTCGTTTTATAGAAATAATTCAATATACCACATGTAATCAAGATCATCTTGCATTTACCCTTGGGTGCGGCCACACAATATCTATTAAATCTGGAAGCAGGCCCAATGGTATCTTTCTGCACATTTCAAGTGGAGGAACAAATCCTTTATTGACTACAAGTGTTGTGGATGCTGCTTCACATACACTCTCAAAAATAGCCTTTATGACTACCATATTTCAGGATAGCGTTTGACTATAATCAAAGAGAGATATCCACACATACAGAACTTGCTTGCATCTCAAGTCTAAGGACAATTTTAAACCATTTTCGACATTTTACTCATGACATGGATCCAAAAGTAAATGCTCGAAGGTTGGGGTATCCAATATGCATCCCTTGTGAATACATATGAGTTTGGTGGGAACAGATCCATAATTCACAGGAATATAACCAACACTCACATTTGCCTTACATAACAATATTCCCATATTGTTAACCGACAATGGACATATTTAGAATGATAAGAAATCATTCATGGATTAAACATGCAAATATAGGATAACAATTTTTATATGAATGAAGAACAAATACCAAGTATCTTTATTCATCAGAAAGTAAAAATTGTCTTACAATCCCAAATTATCCAAATACTAAAACAGATATGCATGAAACTAATTAGCAAGTTGAAAACGTCCTAAATGTTTCCCCCAACATTCTTAACTCTTTCTTTACAAGACAGCTAAATAGATCTGAGTAAACTTTCCGAATACTTGTTTCAAATTCACATAATTGTGAAAGATTTGAATAATAAGATGAGTGTCTTATTGTTCACGTGCATACTATTGCAAGAGTCATAGTATGGACAAGGTAATAGTACCTTTTATAGGGTATTTGAAGTCAACAACATACCTATCTCAGACAGTCATCTTTACAGTTTCTTAAAATGTAAAGTATTCTCATTCTTTAATGTGTTACGCAACAATGCTCTTAGCTGATCATATCTAGTTAGTAGATTTATCATAAAAGATGAAATCCTTTTTCAACTAGAATTGATTATTCTCTAGCATCAGTTGACACATACAACGCTATGCTTTATAATTCGTAAACATTTGTTTTTAACAGTCATCTAAATTCTCTCAATTAGATATAGCTATCTAAAATCTCTCAATTAGATACTGTTGTTGTTAGCTCATCTTGCTATCGTGCAAAAGTAACAACCAGTCTCATACACAACATAATATATACATGATGAACCCTTAGTTAAAAAAACACAAGGTTTCCATCCATGTACTAAATTATCTCAAGTGAAATATATCATTTAAGACTTGCTTCAATGACATATTACATTTGTGTTGGACTTAATTTCCGCATACGTTTAACTTAATAAACATTTATTCCAAGGTCGTTTGTTTTATCCTAAATTCCCAAGAGAAGTTTCATTCCAATCTTAAGGATTAATATCTAGCTTATGTGGAATGATACTTTCGATATGTCATACAACATATAAATTTAAGAAAACAACATGGTGCTCCCACTCAATGTCAGATGTACTCAGGAGTCATCTTAATTTAATCAGAAATCATATTGTGATTAAACTTAAGATCTCAGCTCCTAGATGCATGATCCAATCCACACTTGGATTCTTTTATCTTGTATGCTATATAAAGATTTTTAACCCCTTTTGATTACACACCGTCCTCGCAAATGTAATCATTAAAGAAAGAGTCTTAAATTTTAATTGCCATATTTCAAATATAGACTCATAACCCTTTATGATTACTCATCGTCCTCGCCAAGGTAATCATCCAAGAAAGAGTTATGAACCTTAATTTGACTTTTAAAGATTCATGAAATCATGTATGACAATTAGTTATCTTTATATAATTAATACGTGCAGAAAAGAAAGATTTAATCATAGTCAATTGCTTGAGTAAGATCAAAATTCTTATCGTCAGTCCCGGCACATAATATGGTAATACAATTTTGTCCTTATGAGCTTTTCTTCAAAAGAAACTTATTCTAACCTCACAGGTTTACTCTTTGGTAAAAGATCAATCAAGCTCAAAACATTGATTGCCTTTTAAGGACTGCATCTTATCATTCATAATTCTAAGACATTTATCAGATTCAAGATGTGATAATGTATCTTAGCAATTAGCAGGTTTGAAATGATCCTCTAATTTATATTCCTCAGCAATGATATTACAATATCAATCAAGTGATGAGGCATCCTTGCGGATTTATGAATGAGAGTTCTAATATACTTTGGTTCGACATTTACATGTTTAACGCAAGTTGACATAGCAAGTGGATTTTAGAAGGTTTATGTATTTTGTTCCTGAATAACTTCAAGATCTATAGATGCTCCCACTTACTTTTGTAAGTAGAGAAAATTCTCTAAATACTAAGTATATTAATCAACAATGATTTGTTCTTAAATGGGAAAAACACAAACCCATTAAGTTCTCATCTCTAGCTTGTTAATAATATGCTTCATAAGATTTTAACAAATTTTAGAACTTGAATCAAGACATAATGGGATTCATCTCAATCCAAAGATGATGTCTTGATTACCTTCTAGGTTGAAACTATATTGAGTGTATTCATGACACACGCAAACTTCTAACCTTGATCGATTTTGGAGGTAGAGCCATTTAAGTTATCAGAAATCAAACAATATGAATATAGTTTGTTTCAACACATTAGACATACCATAACAATGTGGTATTCTATGAGTATTGGAATTGTGAGACTACATCAAAATTCCATTAGATAACTTAATTCTCTTTAGGTCAAATACTTGTGAATTGGGTCAAACCAAATTGAATACACAATATTTTCAAACCAAGTGCATGCTATAATGTATAATTCTTGAATTAAGCAAGAACTCTATGTTCATGTGTTCACAAGAAGACAGAACAATTCAAGAATTCCATGTTCTTGTGTTTACAAGAAACAAAACATGTCAATTATACATTATTAAGTCTTTGAATAATTCAAGGACCTCATGTTAACTCTATGTTCATGTGTTTCAAGAAAACAGAACATGTCAAGTTATACCTTACAAGTCTCTGATTAATTCAAGGACATCATGTTAATGTGTTAACAAGAAGACATAACAATTCAACTACATACTTTATGTTATGAGTCATTGATTAGGTCAAGGACTTTATAATTATGTCTTAGCAAGCAAACATAAGTATAGTAACTAAAGTAATCATGAACGCAAACTCTTGAGTTCATTCGTAATTTCAAGTTAATTGTGTACTTCATTAAGTATGATTATCTAATTTAACCATAAGTCTATTGACTAAAACAAGTACTCCCTCCGTCCCTAAATAACTGTCCACTATTGACTTTTGAAGTCAAACTTTTGCAACTTTAACCTTAATTATTTCTTTTTGTGTTATATAATACTTGATGCAAAATATATGAAT